>CBVK0100189457.1:0-13919 GCA_900067695.1 Picea abies | reverse complement strand
CCATTTGAAGCATGTTTTGGCTATTTGCCCAAATCTCCTTTAGATTTTATCTTTGGGAAGGATATTTCTATTGATGGTCAATATGACATTGATAGGGCAGAAAAGTTCATTGAACAAATTTAGTCGATACATCAAATGGTACAAGAGCAGTTTGAAAAGAGTCAAGCCAAGTACAAGACGAGAAATGACAAGCATCATGTTGATCACAGTTTCCAAGTTGGAGATGAAGTTTGGATTTACATAATTAAGGAGAGGCTTAAGAAGGTAAAAAATTGAAACCAATTCGATATGGTCCTTTCAAGATTATTGATAAGATTGGTAACAATGCCTTTCGTTTAGATTTGCCTCCTTATATGCAAATATATGCAGTTGTTAATGTTGAGAATTTGAAATTGTATGAGCCTCCTTTGATTGATGATCAAGGAGAGAATGTTCATATTCCTTCTATAGATGATTTTTCCCCAGAATATCTTACAGAACTGCATGAAGACACCATCCTTGACAGGAGAATGTGAACTTCAAAATGAGGAAATGTGGAGTATCTTCGAGTTGGTCTTAAAGGTACGAATCCAAGAAAAGCCAAGTGGATTGAGGTTGGAAAGGTGAGGGAATTATACCCTCATCTTCAGATAGACTAAAAATAGTCTTTTGGAGGTCCAAAATCTTTCCAATGGGGAGGTGTGATCTAGGGGATCAAATTTTGCTCAAAAATTCAAAGTGCTCAGAATCACTTCAAATCGAATGGGAGCATAGGCCTCATTGTTACGAACCCAACGCAACTCATTTGGGTTCAAACGGACATCGAGAGCGAGAGATATCACGTTCTGTTCAAAATGACAAACAGGCAAAAAAAGGGATGTTGACTGTACAGTCCGTACGGCTGCTAACGTGGTAGTCTGTATAACACGTGGTAGGGTTGAGTGGCAGACAGTTGGCAGATGTGGATGAATGACATTATGACACATGGTAGTATTTGGTTGGTTGTATGGTGCCACGTGGCCCAGTCATGGGTTGCCATGTGGCACCTTGTTATTGGTTGTTTGTATAAAACTTTATTGGAGTCCACTGGGTTCGAACCCGTGACCTCCACCCACATGTATAACCTTTTCAAAGTCTGCATCGCCAACGTGCCCCACCATATACCTTGTTATATGTATGGTTTTAAATAATTTTAAGTTTGAATTGTTTACGTATTGGCGTGGGGGTCTAAAATGGGGCTTAGCCCCAGCCCCCGGACGCATACATTGTTGTAATATGACCACATGTTATGCCATATATGTGCGCATGCAATTTGGTTTGTATTTTGGTTCAAATGGTTACCAAACCAACGACTCTCCATTTGTCATGACCACACTCGTCCTAAAAGTTTGAGCCAGTTTGCGTTTGCGCGTGGTCACATGGGCCACATGACCTCGCCCTTGATGGTTAGGGGCTAGGTGCACCCGTAACCGTCCTACAGTTTGCACGGTTTGTGCGGTTGCGTCCGGTGCTGAGTTTTAACGCTTAAATATGTGTGTGGGCTAGGTTGAGCCAACAAGGGTGCAGATTGTAGATGCAGAGACAGCAAGTTTGAAGGGGGACTTCCAAGAAGCCTATCTTCTTCAATTTTTGGCCAAACGAGGTGCCGAAAAAGCCCAGTTAGGGGTTTTTGGATGTTTTGGAGCCATTGGAGTCATCTATTTGGCATTTTGAGCATTGTAAAGCACATTTTTTAGAACTTTGAACAAATAATACAAATGATCCATTGGAAGATGGACCGGGAGATGTAGCCCAAGAGAGGGGTGAACTCCTTTATCATTTGTTCTGTTATGTGTTTTATGTTCACTGTTTATTGCTTCTATTTATATGCATATTTGATGAGTATTTCTCTAAAATTTGTGTTGCAAATTTGATCCATTTGCATTTTAACACATGAATTAAATCTTGCAAATAATTTCAAGAATACAAGTCTTCTTCAATTTTTAGATCAACAGAGGAGCCAAACCTATGGAGTGGATATATCCAGGGTTTGACATCATGCTGCAGAAATCGGTAATGGGTCTCCAATATCTAAGATTTTTACTAATTAGTTAATGGTTATGAGTTATTTTCTTTGTTGCTTACTAGGGTTTCCAAGCAAATTATAGGCTAGAAACCCCATGTTTCCCAGGGCTAGAAACCTTGCTTCATATCATGGACAGGTCGGCTTGTAGCTCACTGTATCTCACTGTAGCATCCTCGTGAATGCTCATCGTAGCTTCTAAGAATCTCACTGTATCTCATTGTAGCTTCTAAGAGAGTGTTTTTCCTCATAAACGATCCTCTATATGTAGCACGATCCTCTATATGCTCACTGTATCTTCTAAGAAGCTCACCATAGCTCATTGTTTTTCCACATAAACTATCCTCTATATGTAACAGAGTTGCATTGATCTCCAAGACAAAAACACTACATCTATCGGGTTGTGGGGAACATACCCCTCATCCATATGAATAGTAAACCCAACAAATTATTCATAAATATCATAACCTATATGTTAAATATCAACATCTCTTTGATCTCCATTCTCTTGTTCCCAATCATATAAAACATTACAAGAATAAAATGGTTCATGGATGGCATTGTTTATGTCACATTCTTGTTTAGAATATGGTTCATGGATGGCATTGTTTTTGTCACATTCTTCTTTAGAATATGGTTGTTATTCTAATGGAATATGGTTGCTATTATAATGGTTCATGGATGGCATTGCTTCTGTCACATTCTGCTATTATAATTCCTTAGACAATAGCCTTCAAGTGGAATATGGTTGCTATTATAATGCCTTAGAATAACGTAAACTTTTGCATGTAGATTACTCTCTAAATTTATGGAGAAGATCACATTGAAAAAGTGTAAATTCCAAGCATGTATCTACATTTCAATCTTTGCAAATTTCAAAACACTTCAATTTCAGTGTTGTCATGTACATTTCAAATATTAATGATCTAGAACTTTGGTGATGAGAGGAACTAGTATTGCAAAACAGGTTTTACCTTCTCCCAATTCTTGGATGCTTATTTATGCGTGGTCCACCATCTAGCATGAGAACTTCATAACACAACATCTAAAGCTAAAATCACGTGTTCCATAGGAACTTCCTATTCTATTATATCCATAAAGTAGTCAACATCATTAGTTCCATCATATATTAGGGGATTCTGGAACTCCACGTTGATCCCACTCACTACTTTCACTAAAATAGGGTCCCTAGAGGACAACTTGTGGTTGCATTCCTACTAGTTTTGCATGGCATCCTGAATATAATACTCAAATGAATATACATTGCACCAAATCACAGTTCCATTAGAAGTAGAGTTAACATACTAATCCTTCATGATATAAATTACATTATATATTTGTTTAACCATCAATCCATCTATTAAATCATTCACTGACTCGGTGTAAGTATGCCCTTTGATTGGGTCAATACACTAAGTCACCTAGATGCCTTTTGAATCAAAATACATTTACCTTATCTTGAGGTTGATTATGGAATTATTGTCATTGGCCCATTCAATGACCAATGATCAAAAGGTTGATTATGGCATACTTTCCTCTTTGGCCAAAATACCCTTTGAGAGTCATGTCACAATGACAAATAGGAGATCTTGGGGGTAATGGGAAGGCCAAGAGACCAACCTTTTAGTTCCCATTTCTCTCTCTCATTTTTTCTCCATAACCTCCTTCTCCCTATCACTCTTAAGACGTGAACCCCAAACTTGATAATTTTCTCACCTAGTAGATTTTGCAAAGTAGAGTTGCCTTTTGGGCTTCTAGGCCTCTAATTCTCCTTTGCAAGTCTTCTTGACTAAAGAGGAAATCCCCTCCTAGTTTGTCACTCTCCTCTCCTTCATGGTTGGTGTTACCACTCATGATGCATGGAAACTTGTTGCATTATTTGAAGACCTTTTTTAAGAAGCTTGTTCATGGAGGATGTATATATTGGAAGGCATAGTTGCAGTTTTGATCCTTATGAGTATTCAAGATGTGTATGGTGGTCTCTATAATCATAAAAGTTTACTATGTTAGAAATGATGACATTTGATTCAATGTTGTATAGGTGTACTAAGTGAACTATGACATTTGCATGGTATTTTTAAAATTTGTGTCATTTTGCTTCCATTTATTCGGATAATTAGCTCATACTTCTTGTCATTAGCAGTACTACACACATAGTAATCTATCAAGAAATTATTTCTTTGCTTAAAACCTCTTTCTCCTTCCCATAGCTAGCTTTCATCGAAGTTGAAATTCTTGCATTTCATTTTCCTCTTGCATGGTTTAAAGAGTCGAGTCAAAATGCCATCAGTTTCACGACCACTCCTTTGAGTAACAACAGCCTCAAGTGCTAATTAAAATTTATCTAGCAACTTTTCTAGGGCTCTTCAAACCCATCTTAGCTTAGGTGTAGAGATTTGGAATAGGATTGTGAGAATAAATTTCCAAAGCTGATAAACAAACATAAATCCTTGAGTTAGGGAGTGAAATCCAGTTCCTATATCACTGACTATGGGAAGCCCTTCTAACACAAGGGTCAATCACGAGGTTGCATTGGGTCCCTCAGAGTAATCAACCCTGCTTTGTTGGTCTTGGTGTTGACTATCAACTGTCCCCCCTCTACTTTGGTATAGTAGGTGGTACCATAGAGGCCATAATATTTTAGACTTCCTACACAAGGTGACAACATGAGGAAGTTGTTGTTGTACTTAGGATCAACGTTGTCTAGATTCACTCAGACTCCTTGGAGGGTTTCCCACTGCTTGGTGAGGTAAATTGCACGAGGGAGTTAGTTCATTAAGCAGGTTGTCAACTTAATTTTCCCACCCACCAAAACTTATCCCCTTTACGCATCGATTCTGCGATGTTGGATTCCATCACCAACTAGCGCTTCTTTGTGAGAAGGTTTGTTTGCATGCTTGACTCCTAGATTAATTAGCGTGTGTTGTTTTTTCTCCTTATTTGGCCTTAGGATTGCGTTTGTGTCTAATGGCATCATTTTTGGGTTAATTCCACATTTGATCAATACAAAATATGAATAACATTAAAATAAAAGGGAATAAAGAGGTAACAAATAGCTCATACCTAACTTAGGTCTTATAATTCTCCAACATTGTTCTTTACACTTAGTGAAACAAACACCAAATGGAATGGTTTACACAAGGTCAATGGAGAATGTGATTGGAGAATTCAAAATATTATCATAACCCACATCTCACATATTTGTACATGCACCATAGATTCACAATCTTTCATGAAGAGGTCTGGGATAAATGCCTCCATGCAAAATTTTCCATATCAGAATTGTCCATGTCCTTGATGGAAATATATAAAATTCCCTTGAAGATATTTTAGTCCTTGTCCTGCTTAAAAACGATGATCCCATTCTGGAAGTGGTCAAAGACTCCTTTTATCCCCCCTCTATCTGGTAAATGCTACTTCTTATACTAGCCCTCCCCTATAATAAGGAGTGTTGTGTCCCTTTTCTCAAAAATAAGTGAGGTTCCTCTTCTTTCTCCCAACATTCTCCCAACCTCTTAGACAGGAATACATGCAACCTCAAAACTAACGTTTAGGGAAACTAGAATCCAATCATGAACATGGTCAACAGTCCACCCTCTTGCATCCATAGTATATGACCACATACTCATCCAAGTATGGGAGACGAAGGTGGGAATATACAACCATTCAGTTTGCCTCCAAGGTGTTGAGCTAGAGTTATCACAAGGCCTTGATATATTGTGAGGTCCTCACATTCAACTCACTAAACCTCCCTCTTAGCTTGAAACTCACCTCTCTTCCAAGCAAGAGGGAAGCCCCTCCTCTTAGATCAATAGTTGTTTCCCTTGATCTGACCCTCTCCCTACTTAGTCTTTCTGGCGACGGTATTTATTCTTTGTCACTTTTGTGACAACTCCCTACTATTGTCGCTCTTGTGACGTTGTGTCAGGTTCATCGCACGTGCCACATCACTTGAAGCGATGTTTTGGATACCCAATATTCCTTGCAAAATCCACAACATAACGTCGCAAGAGCGTTGAAATAGTCGTCGCAAAATGACCCAAATTTGCTAGTGCTTCATCTTCTCAAATGTTTGTTGTAACTCCTTTGTCCAATGAAATACACACTTCTTGGTCAAATCTATGAGTGGTGCTCCTAATTGTGAAAAACCCATGATAAACCTCCTGTAATAACTGCACAGTCCAAAGAATCTCTTTAACTCTATCAAACTCCTAGGTGTTGGCCAATCCAAAATGGCCCTGATCTTCTCCTGATGTACCTGAACCCCCTGTGCACTAATGATGTGACCCAAGTAAAGAAATTCTATCATCCCAAACTCACACTTGGACTCTTTGGCGTATAGTGACTGCACCTCCATGATGCTCAACACCTCCTCCAAGTGCCCCATATGCTCCTGCCATGTCTTGTTATAGACCAAAATATCACTGAAGAAAACAAAAATTGATTTCCTCAACTACCCCCTAAATATGTGGTTCATGCAAGATTGGAATGTAGCTGGTGCATTGGCTAGACTGGATGGCATAACCAGAAAATCAGAATGGCCAAATTGGCACCGAAATGTTGTTTTCTCTATGTCTTGCACTCTAATGTTGATTTGATGATATCCATAGCGTAGATCAATCTTCAAGAAGAAAACTGCCCCATGAAACTCATCCATCAACTCGTCAATGTGAGGGATAGGATACCGGTTCTTGATGGTTTTCTTATTCAAGGCTCAGTAATCGATGCACATCCTCATGGTACCATCCTTCCTCAGGACTAAGACAACTGAAGAGGCAAATGAACTGCTACTAGGTCTGATGTGTCCCATCACCAACAATTCCTTGATTGCTTTTTCTATATCATCCTTGAACCTCTTAGGATGATGATAGGGGGGGTGATCATGGGTTTGGCCCCCTCCTCCAACTCAATGGTATGCTCAAATCCCCTGTCTAGAGGTCTCCCTGGTGGGATCGAACCAAAAACCTGTTGATGTCATCCCAACAAGTTCATGATTTTTGTTTGATACTAGTGTCAACCCTTGGAATCCTTTGGCGTAGTGATCAAGAACTTTGTGTAAAGTGTTTCCTCCACATTCCTGAAGATCCTCTCCATCCTCTTGGATGATACTGGCAGGGGTGCTCCTGTCAACATGCCCCTCAGGACAACCCTCTTCCTGTCACTATCTTTGAATCCCATCTCCAAGGTCTAGTAGTTGGTGGTGATTTTTCCCAAAGTGATCGATCAATGGACTCCCAAAACCACATCTGTGTCTGATAGGTCAACCACATAAAATGTATCTCTCACAATGTAGTTTCTCAACTTGATCTCCAAGTTCGGAACTCTGTCTAGACACTCCATCGTATGGCCATCTGCTACTGCGACATCAAATCTTTCAAAATCATGTGTCTGAAGGGCCTGTCTCAATACCAATGAAACGTCGATGAAGTTGTGGGTGGCCCCACCATCTATCAGGGTGATTTCCCATTGCCCATGAATAGTCCCTTTGATCCATAGGGTGTCATACCTGGGAACACTAGAAAGTGTCGCTATGACTCCTCCCTTTGCGGGTTTTCATTTGCCAGCCTGCTGAGGAGGCTACAGAACTACCAGTGGGTGGGCTCCTGTCGGTGTCGGTGGTCTATGGGGAGGTTGCTCCTCTTCCTTCTCTGACTCCTCCTCTGAGCTGGTGGATCCATTGTCCTGCTCCTCCTCCTCACTATCCAAACTCTCTTCTTCCACCTCAATATAGTGAATCTCTCCCGTGCCCATGCACCTCTATCTTGGGACCCAAGGATCTTTGCAATTGAAGCAAATATTCTTCCTCATAATCTCTCACCTCATCTCATCATCCAGATTCTCCTTTCCCTTCCATTCTCTCTAGAATGGCTTTCGGTCTCGATCCTTCTATGGTACAAAGGGTTTGGAAAAGGGTCTAGTTTTTGGCACTAATTTCGCCAAATATCTAGTGTGTAGGATGGAATCCTGCAAGGTGTGAGGCTGGTATGCCTTCACCCATCCTCTCAAGGGTTCTTTGAGCCCTTCTGTGAATAACATGATCATTCGAGGCTCAAATATATCTTTCACTACCACTGCTACTTGCTGGAACTCTGAGATGAATGCCTCTATTGTGCCAGTTTGTCTCAACTGGGATAGATCTCTTAAATGGATCTTTGTATCCCTCCTGTCAAAACTTTCCATGAGTCTCTATGTGAAATCCCTGTAGGAGGTGATGTGACTGTGGCCCAATGACACCAATCCATGATACCACCACTCATGTGCCTCATCCTCCAAGTGTAAGGTAGAGAAATTGATGGCCTTTATCTTGGTCATCTGGTTGAGCTTGTACTATGTGTCTAGTTTCTGTACCCAAGCTCTAGCAGTGAATTTGGATGATCCGTCGAAAGAAGGTATGGTGAGTTTACCAACTTTTCGGATGAAATCAATGTTATTCCCCTCTTGTTGCTTCGACCCTCCTCTATGTGGCTCTCTAGGGTGATTCCTGAGTCTGAGTCCACAATACTTGACTAGTGTCATGTCCTGATGGAAGTCACGGCCCAATGCTGCATACTCACTCCGATAATCTTCAATGTCATCTGCATGAGTGGGCGACCTTTGTGCTATCGGTAGTTGTGCTGCTACCAGGGGTGCCCTCTGGAGACTGGGAAACAAAGTTCTGGGAATCCTACTCATAGAGGTGTATGTGTGATTGGGGTCTACTGCTGATCCAGAAATATCTTTTAATGACTGTGGTTGAGTTTTTAATTGCATGTGTTAATTAACCATTTGAGAAGCTTAATGAAAGAATGAGGAAATAAGAGGAATTATGACAGCCATATACATATATGCAGATCTGAAATGAAGTAATAGATAGAAAACCATAACAAGAGAAGTGATAACGGAGTTCGGCACAAAATTGCCTACGTCTCCGGGCCTTTGTCTTAGTGGGGAAGGCTTCTTTATTTCTGTTCAAAGCTCAAAAAGTACATCGTAGTAGTTTCATTAGGATACAAGACTGATTTGTTCATGTTCTTCCAGATCTCTAGAACCCAGCAGAATAAATGGCACGCAAAATGGATGACCGGAGCTCCCAGAAATGGCCCGCAAGCGTCTACTCCTCAATAGCTTCCCTGCATAAAAATGGCTTTGGCTTGGATTCCCTTCAACATAACTCTACTCTAACTATCCTCCATGGCCTCAAACAGGCCTAGTTTTTATATATCTGAAGTTGGTTATCATTCCTCAACTTCCTCCCAAAATTTGGCCTCCAAAAATGCCCAATATCTCCCAAAAATGACCAAAATCCACTATTACAGGCATAAAAATCAATTAAAAATCCATAACTATATAATAAAACCCACTTTAGCCTTAATATGGGCATAAGCCCCCCAAACTGGGCGCGCACCCCCTATTCTCGGTCACATGCAACTAAATTTGGCCAAGCGCTGGCCCATTCTTGCGTTAGCTCCTGGTTTTTGGGGCTCTACATAGATCCTCGACCTAATAAAATGTGCCCTAAGGCATAGGCTCTCCCCGATTCGCGCTGGTGGTTACATGGAGGAGCCGAAGTCCAAGGGCTAGGCCCTATCCCAATCCGTGCGCATAGTGGTTATGCTCTAGCGCCCGTGCCCTTAGCCACTGTGGTCACATGTAATATAATAAACCATGGGCTGGGGTTTAGCCCCAGCCCTTTCCGCCTCCAATTAAACTTTGCATTCAAATTAAATAAAATATTTTCCATATATCTATTAAGTAACATCAACAGGTCGGGTGGTAAGCCCGGTCCTGCCAGTCCATAGCTTGGAGGAGGTCAGGCAGTCGAACCCAGCAGAGGCCCAAAATTTTGTACAAACCAACAACCAACAGAGGGGTGCCACATGGCAGCCCAAGACTGGGCCACGTGGCACCTTCCCATTAGTCGAACATGATGTCACTTGTCAACATAGGATTGGACCACCTTTCTGCCATGTATCTGCCCAGCCAACCTGTCACATCAGCCTATGCCACGTGGACTGTATGGACTGTACAGTCACCCCACTTTTTCTACCTGTTTGGGTTTTCGATCAGAATGTGATATCTTTCGCATATGGAGCCTGTTTGATGAAGTAAATATATGGTCGGAATCAGGAAGACGGGACGGATGCAATGGCATTGGTTTCGTCAAATTCTGAGCACTTTGATTTTTGAGCCTTTTTTAGCCCTGACAAGATCCTGGATCCGATTCTGGATCAACTGCCTGCCCCTAATTTCCCCTATGCTACATGTGGGGATTGTGTGCCCAGGGTGCCCAACATAGCCAATCTATCAGCCACTTTTTCCAAGGATTCAGACATGGTCCGCTGACTAGCTAACATATTGATGATAACCTGCATGAAGGTTGCCTCTGGTTCCATGGGGACCTTACCACTTCCCTTTAGTCAGTCATATCTATCTCCTAGCATCCTTTCAGCCTTGCACTCAACCTCATGCTCTACTCTTCTCTCTGCTTCTTTGTGTGCCTCTTCCTCTTCCTCTAAGCTAGGAGGAAAAGGAGGAAAGTCAGACCTAGGCCTTCTTTCCTTGCACCTGTTGTAAGTGACAAATTCATCACCTACACGCTCATGACCATCTGGGTCTTTTGCTACACTCATCATCTTTAGTCACGGGTTGGCAGGACTAAAGCTCTGATACCACTAAAATATCCTTGATCCAGTTGATCTGGATATCTACTGTTGATCTAGTGTTCTATCTCATAGATCTGATACTCTGGGGTTCTCTGGATGCATTTAATCTTCAAATCTGATACTCTGGGGGTTTCTGGATGCGTTTTAGTTATGTGCTTGAGATGTTTTGTGATTATCTCATGTGCATGTTATACATTATGGTTTAAACAGTATATATATGTTGCATGCAAAAATAAAGAACAACAACCGCCTAATAATATGTATTATGAGATTTAAGCAGGGAAATACAATGAAATACTGGAAATATAGAAAATAGTCATCATCTATATCTCATGGATCATCACTAGAATACAAGAAAATAACATAAAATACCCATGGCCAAAATATGAAGGCAGATTTGATGCATGCATAGATAGATTGAAAAAATCGACGGTTTCGAAAAAAAATGGTAACCGCTACAAACTGGAAAAATCGTCTGGAATGAGCTGTAAATTATATCAATAGAAGCGCCCTGGCCTCTAGACTGATCCTGGTGACTATAGGATGGAAGATATGTCCTCTGATGCTCTGGATCTCATCCGGATGCAGTGCCCCCACCTTAGCAGGGTCTATTGACCTCCCGATCACTGGATCTTCTCAATCTTCGAGCTCAAACAACTCTTTGATTCCTTGCTGGAATCCTCAAGAAATATCCACGGGTCCTATATGTAACTCATTCCACGCAAACAAGAACTAGGTGTGAGCTTCCTTACGTGATCACCGATTGTGACCACAGGCCTAACCAAAAAAGTGTTTCACGATCTCGGACCTTGGGGGATTGCACTTGAGCCAAACCCGACCTCGCGATTTTTTATTTCCCAATCGACAATTTCTCTAGGCGCAAGCTCCTCCATTAAACTTCCATTGATATGACCTCTAGCTATGACATGGGGCCAAGCTTTCAAGTGCATCGGGATTTTGCGTATCGGGAACTCGTGATGATGCTTTACTCCCTTTTCATGATATCTGAACTCGCGACTTCCTCACCTTAGATCAACGGTCTTGATTCCCCCACGATCAGACGATACTTTTTTCTCCTTCGTGTTTTAGGATTTCACGTTTTGCTAAGTTGAAAGGTTGCTCACCTCTGATCTTATGACTTTTGAAATTCTTCTTGCATTAGATCGACGGTCTACGTGCCCCATGATCCAACAGTCCAGATCTCCTCTCTCTCGAATCAGGATTTTGCATTTCGGGTAATTGGAAGACTGCACACCTCCCTTCTCTCGATTCTCGATTTTGCGATTACCTCAGATCGACGGTCTAGATCCCTCTGTGATCCAACAGTTGTGATTGAATTGTGAACTTGGATTTCGTGAGTTTTCTTACCCTGTGCACTTCCAGAACGTTAAAGTTCATGCACTTACCTGTGGATCCAATGAATGTTGGTCCCACTCTTAGATCTAACGGTCCAAATCTGATCTCCCTCTGAGCATTCTTATCAGCATCTAGAAGTGATATTTGACGACTAGATCTCTTCCTCTGTAGCTGATCTGACAGTAGTTGTCACTCCCCTTCTTGAGTTAATAATTCTTCTGACTTAGAATATTTTTAGGTATTCAAAGGCTTCGACCTTTGTTTCTCCCATGAGTTTGTTTCTTAGACCTTGTCTGCACTTCTGGAAGGCGTTATCGCTTCTGAGCTTTCTCGCTTTCTACTCCTTTGACTCTTACGGAGTCCCTTCGACACTTAGTCGAATTCTAGATCTGTGCACTCTTTGTCGCAGATTCTTACGCAAGACTTGGTTCTTGCGGGTGACTGTGCACGCCTTGCAGCAGTCTCTTTGCACTCCTTGCAAAGGGAAAGTTTTGTGTTATCTCTTATGAGCTTCGGAATCGAAACAGATCCCGTCAATGCACTCCTTGTGTTCTGTGTGCACACCTTGTACTCACTCAACATAAGAGAAACAATTGAAACTTATACTACCATTCACAGTTTCATTCATTCATAACAAAATTCATTCATTTATGAAAACACAATAACAGAGAATTGCAAACAGTAACAGTATTATGCATTTGGGTCAATTTTCCTCTGTCATATTCATTCAAAAGTAGATGGCTACAGCTAATATTAAAACAATAACTTAAAACTCAGAAAAACTCCTACTAACTCGCAGCAGCCTCATTTGGGCGTACAAAAACTCTACTTATCTCTAAGGGTCCTTAGGGTTCCCCCCAACTACTCGTCTACTTCAAAAATGAAAACCTAACTGCTACCTAAGTTCAGTTACATTCAAGACTCAGGGTGAAACTCCCTAATTTCTCATGATCATTCCACCTCCAAGCGTTTGATCTTCTTTTGTTCTTCATCAGCTCCCCAAAGGATTCGCAATAACTCTCGGCGTTTGAGATTCTGAAATGATTCTTGAGTGCTGAAATTTCCTATGACGTGTTCTTGCTAACGATGCTGACGATGCTCCTGCATCATACTCCCCCTGGATAAAAATTCATGGACTCCTTTCCATGAGCTCCTGCACCAATTTTCCATTCTTCTGGATACTAGCTTCATTTTCCCAACTAGCATCTTCTATTGGGTGTCCCTTCCACTTGACTAGATATTCAAAATAGGTATTCCTCCTGGTCTTTTTGCCAATTCTTTGATCAACGATCTTCTCCATCTGTGGTTTTTCTGCTATGGGAATTTGTTTCTTCCACTGAATTTTATCTTGATCTTTTGATCCCTCTGTGTCATCTTTCCTGTAAGGATACAAATATGAAATGTTGAATATGGGCGATATGCCCACATCATCTGGCAGCTCAATCTCATAGGTGTTTGCATCAAACTTATTCAAGATTTTACATGGTCCTATCTTATTCATTTTTAACTTGTTATACATTCCCCTAGGGAACCTTTCTTTCCTGAGATGTGCCAAAACCTGATCTCCCGCCTCAAATTGAAGTTCTCTGTGATGTTGATCAACTTTGTGCTTGTACTCTTGGCTAGAGTTATGTAATTGCCCTTTGATCTCGCTATGGAGCCTCTGCATTTCTGTAGAAAAATCTTTTGCTCCAACGCTTTTGATCTTACTATGTCCCAAGTCTCTGAACTCGGATACTCCCCTGGGTTGCATTCCATACAATATCTGGAATGGGCTCTTTCCAGTGCTTTTGTTTGGTGAGTCGTTGTATGCAAATTCTGCTTGTGGCGGAATCTGATCGTGAGATCGGAAGAGCGGTTCAGCAGGAATGCCGAGACCG
>CBVK0100189456.1:0-13919 GCA_900067695.1 Picea abies | reverse complement strand
ATTTCTTTTATGAATTAATCAATTAATAATTATCTGAGAGTTATCAAAAAGATAGACTAAAAAAAAGCTAAAATAATGAGTTTTTTCTTAATATTTGTACCAACCCCACAATTAATATGCCATTTGATAACAATTGAATCCAGAGTTCTGATGATACCTGCAGCACCGCAACACTTACCAGCAGTAGTGCAATAGAACAACCTTCTTTGTGCGAAATATTGCGGACCCAGTTTGGTATATATTTATGAGAGGAAGGGCGCCAAATATAGGATCCCGTAATCCTGTGAGCCACTGCAAGGTGAGAATGAGTTATGTTTTCAAAAATTAATTTATTTCTCTCGATCCAAATGTGCCAACAGGTGTCAGCAGCTAGACTGATTGGAGCAGTTTTGTCCTTTGTTCAAATAGACAGGCAATCAGAGACTGAAGCACCATTACAGAATCTTTGCAATCAAAGACTGAAGCACCATACCAGAAGCTTTTAATATTGTGCAGGATTTGCAGTCTAGCCCAGACTTGTAAAGGCGCAATGAATGAGCAGGTGATCGATATCTTCTGATTCTGTCCTGAGTGCAAGCAACAATAAAGAACCGAATACGTCCTATATTACAGGCTACCATGTGTAGCCATATATTTGTCCCAATTTCACTCTCTTGTTGAAGGCTTTTTTTAAGGGATATCTATTAGGACTACTGCTATGTTATGTTATGACTTTAGATGATATCCCCAAGCTATGCTTTGTAATTCTTAATCCTTGCCAAGGTACTATAGTAATCGATTAGATTTTTTTTTTCATATTTTTCAATTTTCAATGTTTTTACTAAGTTTTTTAAGAATTTTTTTATATATATTTTTTTTCATTGGCAAATAAAACTTTGGATGAGACTTAAATCTTCTTGTATGTTTTAATTATTTTTCTTAATCTCTTGATATGTTTTAATTATTTTTCCTATTTATCAATATTTTATCAATATTGTAAAATGAATTTTAAAAATTACAATTATAATTGGCCAGACTCTTTGGACCCTTCTGACATTTATGGCAGGCTTTGAAGCACTCAATTATTTCACTGCAGTAGAAAGCATCCACACAGCTTTGCATTCGAAGGCATCCCCACAACGCTCCACTTGGATATGCTCCTGCTCCATCTTTTCATTCCTTTCCATTTGGTTTGTATATTTTACAATATTGTACATTTTTTTTAAGTTGAAGACCGCGCTTTAACCTGACCATAATTACCCACACACCATGCCAGTTATGATTGATATCCTTAATCTCTCAAATCTTCATATGAATATCGCTGAAATGAAAAATACTGCATGTTCAACTCAACTCAAGATCCTTCATTTCCTTTATGGTAAGAGTGCAATATACAAAACATGTCCTTGTGCTAAATTTCTGTATGCTGCCAACCCAGGGAGCAAAACATTGTACCTATATCCATGAATAAGGACTATTATTTTCAATAATTAATAATTAATGATGAAAATTTTATGTTTCCACCATTTCCTTTTTTAAAATTTCATGGAAATGTGGTTTATATAATTTACAGATTTAATAAATGTTAACACTAATCCAATCTTTATTCTTTAAAATCTTATATTCACTGCCGGTAACTTCAGAAAACAAATTAAATCGAATCACGTTGTAATTTATTTAAGTTAATATATTAATTTTAATTTTGTAAACTTAATATGTTAATTGATTACTTAAAAGTTTATTAAATAGAAAAAATAGATTAAATTAAACTAATCCAATTTTTCTTTTTTAAACTCTTAATTCAGTGCTTGTCACTTTGTTGAATGGAAACATGAAATCAATTCAAGTTGTATTTTGTTGTATTTTATTGTTTTATTTTTTAATTGAAATGTTAATTGATTATTTAAAAATTTATTAGATAGAAAAAAAAATTAAATTAAAATAATTTTTATTGTAATTAAAATTTTAAAAAACATAAAATAAACTAAGACCTACTTAAATTAAGCAATTAAAATAAAAAAATGAAATGGTCATTCTAGTTACGTTGATTTTACTCTTAATTCACTGAATTGAATGGAAAAACGAAATTAAATCAAGTTGTATTTTATTGATTTTTTTTTTTAAATTTAAAGCATTAATTGATTATTTAAAAAGAAAAAAATTAAATAAATTGTTTTTTATTATAATTTTGTATGGAAACATAAAACAAATTTCACTAAGCAATTGAAATAAAAAAAATATGAAATGGTCATTGTAGTTAAGGTTCATTTACCGTAATATTTAAAACTGATCAAAGCTAAGAAGAGCAAGGGGTCACCCTACAAGTGGACTCTGAGTCTTGTTAATTGAGGTTACAAATCATAGGGGAGATATTGTACTTTCACCAGTGGCAGTGATGACAATTTCGGTAGCCATATCAGTGTACCGAAATTTTGGCATTTTCCTGTGTTATTTCTTATATTTTGTTTTGTTTTTATTGGCATTTTCCTGTGTAATTCCTTATATTTTTTCCTTGGCGTTTTCCTCTGATTTTGGTTTATTTATTTTAATGTTTTTTATTAGGAAAGTTTTTATTGTGATTTTGGTTTATTTATTTTAATATTTTTTATTAGGAAAAATTTATGGGGAAATTCAAGAGTTGTTTTGTTATATTTATGAATGGGATTTTTAGTAAATTTGTAGAGTGTAAATTAGTGTATCTGAGTATGGAACTAGTTAAATGTCCATCAACATTAATATTATGGATTATTAGTTAAACAAACTTATTATGTATTTTGTAAGAAAAATTGAAGGATATTTTCCCACCTTAATAAATGATATCTCTAGTAAGCTTGTCGACATTGTCAACATAGAATAATGTGGCTAATTTATAAGGGGATTTGAATAATGTGTAAATGATATCTTTAATATACCGGTTGGAATGAAATAATGTATTTAATCGAAAGGGATCTGAAGAGAAAATTTGTTGACATAGAATTAGTTAAATATTCAACAACATTAATGTTAATCTATTAAACTAATCCCTTGCACTTATTTCTTTCAATATTATATTATATGTTGTTTTTTTGAATTATAAAACTACTCTTATTTATTTAAATGTTATATGTTTTTTTCTTGAATTCTGAAGCTGCAACTAAAAAATAACCTTGATTTAATTTTTCAATATTTAAGTAAAAACTAAGTTTGCTTTTTAAATAAATAAATGTTATATGTTTTTTTTTTAATTCTAAGTTGCCACTAAAATATAACCTTAAATTTAATTTTTCAATATTCAATTAAAAACTAAGTTTGTTTTTTAAATAAATAATTTGTATGATTTAGTTTTTAGAAAGTTTATTATTATTAATTTTTAAATAAAAAATTATATTAAATAACAAGGAGAGCTTCATTGGATTTTTCAAATGCTTTCTTAGTAGCCTTTCCTTGTGATCTTCCTCATTAATAATTTTTTCCCAAATTATTGGCCATGAATCTTATACATGCTAAAACATACGGGGTTAAGTTATTATCAATAATCACATTTCTCACCATTATTTCTCTTTGATAATCAAAGAGAATGTGTTGGTTCTTAGTTATATGCTTGGTTGTTTCACAGTAAGCAATCCATTCTTGTGAAGTGGAAGAGGGCCAATATATTGCTAATGAGTGTCCAAAGATCAGGCCCCTTTGGTTGTTTTCGACAAAAACAAGTTTAACATCATTAGTTACAATTTTCAAATCCCACTTCGCCAATTAAGGGTCTATTTTCATCAGTTATGGGTGAAACATGATCACCACATCCTTTTTCTTCGAGTTGAGTCTTTATTCGATTCAACAAGATAACCCAACTTCTTGGTGGTTGGGGTGATCCATTGTCATTTTTTTTAAGGATATAAACATACATCATAATTGAGAGACTTGCTACAAAAAATTTAAGAAATGTATGGATTTGTTTCTTGTCAAAGGGATTTATTTATGAAAATGACACTAGTGAAGACAAGGAAGTCCCAGTTAAATAAAAACATTATGTGAATAATTGGGAACCAAACCTACTTCCCAAATTTTCAACAAAAACAGGTTTAATGACATTAGTCACAATCTTTGGATTCCACTTCGCCAATTGAGGGTCTATTCTCATCGATAATGGGTGGAATATGATCACCACATCCTTTTTCTTTGAGCCAAGTCTTTATTCGATTCGATGACCCAAACCAAACCAACTTCTTGTTGGTTGGGAGTCAGTAATTAGTTGGATCCAACAATGATAGACATTGCATGTGATGCCCTTAATGGGCTTAAAATAGGTGATAAGACTTTGACTATGCATCGTGCTACTGTCAAGTATAGATATACATGATGAAATAATTACATGAATCTATATCTCTTATTGTTCATGCTTAATTATGGCAGTCTAACTGAGACTCTCTTTTTCATTTGATAGCAGTGGTCAGCCAAAACTAGAGAAGGAGAATCTCTTAGCACTGGTTCAACAACATATAGCTTTACAGGTGAGGCTTTGCAGTTGTCACAATAATTTTTTCACACAAAAGTAATTGATGTGCATGTTCAAATTTTTTCTTGTTTCTTGTTTATGTGATATATCCTTTTGGGATTCGATGTGTAGTAGTATCTAGCTGTGATAAACATTGCATGTGCTACCCTTAATGGGCTTAAAATGGGTGATAAGACTTTGATTGTGCACCATGCTATTGCCATGTATAGATATACACAATGGCATAATAACCCTTACTGAATATAGATCTCCTATTGTTCATGCTTAATTATGGTAGTCTAACTAAGACTATCTCTTTTTCATTTGATAGTAGTGGTTAGTGCGAAAAAACAAAGTAAGATAATGTCTTAGCATAGGCTCAACAACATATAGCTTTGCAGGTGAGGCTTTTGCAGTTGTCACAACACCTTTTCACATAAAATTAATTGATGTGTCTTTTCAAGCCACTGGTGATAGTCTCCCAAACCACAATGAGAACATGTGAGCAATTATTGAGTACAATTACTCATCAAAACTCATGGATATGATTTTGATTGATATGCAAATAAGATATTATATTTGAATATTACATTATATCGAGAAGTTGCTTGAACTATTTCATGCATTTAATATTTTTGAAGTTGGCAATGGAATATATGGTTGGCAAGAGACACCACACTCTCTTTGCATGCTCAAGCGATGTAAGATGATATCAGATAGTGGGGATCGGGTGGACCCATTATTGCAGTAAGGGCATGGATATCCATGAAAGTAAGAGGTTGTACCATGTTAAGAGTTTGGATACCATGGTAAGATTTTGGGTATGGGAGGGGACCAATATCAAAACAGGTTAGCCCCATGATATTTCTTTGAAGGACTATTTTCTACCCTCAATCTTTTTATTAGCCTACTTGCACGGGGAGGGAAGGAAAAGGGAGGGAAGAATAGGTGAAATTTTTCCAACCAATCTAATTAATTGAGAGGGAGAATTATGTGAGTTAAGGATCTACACACTTCCTCTTTTCACCACTAGCTACTAAGCTTTGGTCGCTTGAGAGATTTAGAATATATTTGGAAAGGGCCATCCTCATGACAAGCTACCTTTTTCATAGAGTTTCATTAAACCTAACCAATATAATTATCTCTTAGGATCAGTGCCCACGCATATCTATTAAGGGATCAAGACCTTGACAAACCAATATTCATTTCCACACTTCCTCATCGATATCGATTTTTAATTAATATGATGTGCTTACTCACCTTTCAAAAACCAAAACCATTGCCACTACCTTAGAGAGAAAAAGATGAGTTAGTAATAAAGATTCCAAAATAAAAGTTTTAGAGAAAGGATTAATATCTCATGATGATAGAAATGGTGGTTAGGATCAACACATATAGGAACTTTGTGATGAAATATCCTCAAAACTGATAGATGGATATGCAAGAGTATATAGTAAGAACCCCAACAAACACAACTCATGATGCTTGCAACATTTTTTGGAGGAGGAGAAAATTATGTTTCTTTTTTCAAACATGTAAAATGAATATATTACAATTTAATGAATATATTTTTCTATTAGTATATATGGTTTTATACTTTATCAAAAAAAATTCCAAAACTTCACAATGTTTTATAATTTAGTAAAAGATTTGTCAAGACTTTATAAGGTTTTATAATTCAGTGAAAGATTCACCAAAATTTTACATGATTTTATAATTCAATGAAAGATTCTTCGAGACTTTACAAATATTATATAATTCAATGAAACATTCACCAATATATATATATATATATCACCAATATATATATATATATATATATATATATATATATATATATATATGCATATTATATTATTGATAAAATAACCTTCAAATTTTCCAATATATCATGGGGATTCGTTCATTTATTATACATATAAATTTATGGGGGGTTCTAAAACTTTTCCCTATACCAAAGGCTCCATGTTTCTTCATGCCCTTCAAGAATTACCTTTTAGTACATTCCAAGGGTGCCATTTTTTTGCATTCCCTTTAAGTATCCAACCTTCTTGGCGGGGGAAATGGTGCAACTATTGAGACACTATCAACTCAATATTTTCCACCCTTGTTGAGAAACTAATGGTCACTTAGGAATAAGGATATCACTTTATTCCATTCCCCTCATACAAACCTCAAGAGTGTCTGAATCCATGGCCTACCCTCATGACAATGTGAAACCTCTAGGTAAAAGCATCACCATCTTTTCAACCCAGGTCACAGAAAAAGAATGCTAGTAGTTGGAAATAGGAATGTTGTTTCTCCTCTCCATATAGTACCCCATACACTTCTATAAAACCCCATTACCCTTATGTGGATCGATCGGAAATCATGTTCCCTATACCTACACACACTACACTCAATGCATCAAATAATTCCATGATCAAAATCAAAGAATAATATTAATTATATAACATTTTAGGGTACCCTAACTGAATCCAGAGTCCGATATAATGTTGATGCAATCCCACGTCAATATATACATGTGGTTTCCTATCACACTAGGAAAACCATCAGTAGAGTCTGCAACTTAATATATCCAACATTTTCATTTTAATGTTTCATAACCATATGAATCAACAATGTGAGTTATGTCATATCCGTGCACATATAATTCATCCATTTTATAATATACACATTCAAATAAACCCATTCAAAATCATAGTTTAAAACCAATCATATAATTAAAATTTTGAGTTCCATCATCAGAGTACAAGTTAATAAATTGGGTTATTTATAAACAAATGCTCTCAAATCATAGTACCTAGAGAGTCAAACAAGTAGAAACAACTAGGAGAGGAGGAACATCAATGTTTTTCCTCCTCTCTTAATGGTACCCCATACACTTCTATATGATCCTATTACCCATATGTGGATCAATCTGAAAGCATGTTTTATGTTCCTACACACACTACAATCAATGCATCAAATAATTCCATTATCAAAATCAAAGTATCACATTAATCATATAACATTTTAGGGTACCCTAACTCAATACGAGTCTAGTATAATGTTTACACAATATCACATCAATATATACTTGTGGTTTCCTATTACACTAGGAAAATTGTCAATAACACCTACAAGTTAATGTATCTTGTTATCGCAGGATTTGTACTTGTGCAAATCCCACCACAAGTAACCCAAGTCTTATGCAACTATGGAATATCCTACCACTATCACCTTAGTAGGAACATCCCTCGTTTTAGTGATGGAAGAGGTCCACCACAAGGGAGGCTTCTCTGGTGACCTCAAGGGATCAAATTAGCAAGCATAGTATCCAAGCTTATCACCCCCTCTCTTGATCATCAAATAAAGGGTCTAGGTCAAGGAAATATAAGAGGTATGGGGTTGTTTGAGTACCTTCCCGAAACAAGAACACTTTATAACATGTATATGATTATTTCCAAGTTCAAACAAGCAATAAATACTTATTGAGAATAGTAGACATGAAAAGTTGCTATCGTTGTTATGAATTTGTAGCAATGAACAATAGTACAACAACAATAAATAATTTATAACAGTAGAAACAATTATTGATCAGAAATGTAACAGTGGACAAGGAAAAATTAGCACAAATCCACCAGAAGAGTACCCAATTGTTAAATGCATTTTTTGAATGAGTTAGGACACCAACAAATGAGTGCATGCATCAAATTAAAGAGTTATCGGGTGCTTGTAACAAACTTTTGCAACGACAAGTTAGTCAATGTTAGTGTTAGTAAAGTTAGAGAGAGGTTAAGAGAGTTGAAAGAGAGTGTTTTTGATCAATTTCACCACAATATAGCTATGAACCCAGAGCCTTAGGGCTATGGAGTCTTAATAACAAAAAATACAACAAGAAGATTAAACTAGTAGAAACTATGAGGTATGGTTTAAACTCTAAGGTTCTATCACATTAGGGCCTTAGGGTTTAAACTTTAAAGAGAAGGATTGTTAGAGTGCAAGCACATTTGGTCTCTAGCAATCTTTTCTCCCTTTTTAATGCTTCAAATAGGTCAAAATCAAGTGTCTAGGGATAAAATCCTAAAGTTCTAGCACTTTAGGACTTTAGGATACTAACCCTAGCAAGGAAGTTTCACCAATTTTTAACAAGAATAACCTTGTGCGAGGAGGAAGAACTTTTGCTCCTCTCTTAGGATTTTACCAAGCAAGACGTCTAATATAAAGTAGCAAGATTCACCATGAAACGTAACAACACAAAGATAAATTGCATAAATTTCACTTACTTTAGCCAAGATACCATGAGACCAAACCCTAATTCCAGAAATTCCTCTTAAAAAATCAGCAAAACATCCACAACTTGATCCTCCAAGCATAACACATATGTAGAAAAGAGGGAGATAGCCAAAGAGGGAAAAATTTCAGACTTTTCTCTCACAAAGGTGAGAAGTTGTGATGAAAATGAAATGTGAGGGTGACCTATTTATATGAGGCCACCCTTAACCAATTTTTCCACATGATTTTGTCAACTACAAAATAGAAAATGGATGACCCCTTAATTTTCCTCTACAATATGAAAAAAATGAAAAATACATAAAATAAAACCCTAAAAGGGTCAGGTCATGCCCTAGAAGGGTGACATAGTGATACAAAATGTGACATCAAACCTCAAGGAGGGATACATTAGGCCTCCAAAGGCCATAATGCATGCTCCAATGTGAAAATTTTTGAAGCAATATGTCTCATCATGTCAAATTGCCTTCGGAACCACACCATCCATCAAACCCTATCCCTCAAAGGTGATATCAAGGGATAAAGGGTGACTTCATAGGCCTCTAAAGGCCACATCCAAGTGAAAGAGGGGTGCAATATCATCCTCAATTGATGTCAAAGTGAATCCAAAGGAAACATCCTCAATCATTCGTGAATAAAGGATCTAGGTGCTCTGCCCAGCCTGTGGGCTTCTCAGCCCATGTATATGGCACACTAATCAAAATTGTTCAACCCAAACCCACATGTCCATTTTCTAAGGTTCCAAATATGTAGATCCACTAACTAAGGGTGTTGAGTCACCAGGTGAATCACGTCTCTCCATCACACGTGCCAATGTGATGCAATAAGGAACAACATCCTGGGCACAACCTGTAATGTTCCAAATGCTTAAATCATCATAACAGAACATAAGTACACACCATGTACACCAATGTGAGCATGGAGCACAAATCCAATATATATAAGTTAAAATATAACTCCTTAAACAATAGGAGAACCTCCTCCAAATAACCAAATACCTTTATACATCACAATTCACCTCTCTACAATAATGCATACATGATCTCTATATATCCCCATTCACACCTACACATGAGGCCCATTTACTATTAGGTCGATCCTATTACATATATATTTACACATTACATGTACATTTATCTCCATAAATGCCCCCCTTTGGGGTCATATCATATTCATTTAACCCTATATATTTCCCCTTTGGGTCATAACATAATACCCTCCTTCAAAAAGCTTTGTCCTCAAAGCTTTGCAATTAAAGGCTTCACATATGATGAAACCAAGTAATATGATTTTCTTATGTTCCTTCTTTCTTCTTTCCATTGATAATGATCCATCCATCCAAAATCAATTATTTTTGGTCATAATCCTTTGTGGCTAGTTGTTGCATAATTTTCTTTCCCTTGATTCCATGTATTTTCGTTGAAGTTTCTCCAATTTGTAGTAGGTGTTGGTCTATGATAATATCTTGTTGAATGATGGTTTTATGATGCCTTATTCCATGAATATTGATGAGTATTCTATTTTCTTCCTTGATAATGTTGATATTGATCTTCTTGTCTTCCTTGAAATATTTCTTGATAATGAGGGTGTCAATATGGTTTCACATTTGATGGTTTTTATTCATTCTACACACCCATTTCATCTATCTTATTTTCATAGACAATGAAATCCTTTATCATATTTGCTTGGTATTTTATTACTCTATCCTTGGAGATAATACCATCATATTTGGCATGTACATCCTCTAGATGGAGTTTAACTTATTCAAGTATATTTTGTTGACCTTCTTGGATCTTGTCTTTTTTCTCCTTTTAAAGTTGCAATGTGACCCCATCTACTACATTTTGACATTTTTCTTCAATTCTAGATTGCATTTATGATTTTACCTCATCAAAATTTAGGGATTCCTCAACCTTCTTGCAAATTTCCTCTTCAAGTCCTTTGGTAGATTCTTCATCCAAGATCTTCATTTCTTCTTGATTTTGATAATTCTTATTTTCTTTTTTCAATATTTTAACCTCATCCAATATTTTTTTATTATAGTTTTGTAATCTACATATATATTTATCTTTGTTTTTCAAATCTTCCCTTGAGTCATTTTTTTCCACTTTCCTTTGTTAGTCTTTTCTCATTTTAAATTTTGATATTCTTTAGCTAGTTCTTCATTAAGGAATTGTATCTAAGATAACCCATCACCCTTCTTCTTGATCTCTTCCTTTTCTTATTTTAACTCATATTGAATTTTATGCATCTCCTCCATTTTTTTATCCTTGAGCCATTTATTTCAGAAGAGTTTTTGAAATTCTTCCCATATGCAGTTCCATGTAGTATCTTGATGAATACTCATCCACCACTTCCAAGCTTCACCATAAAAATATTGTTTTTTCTTTGAAGGATCCATATTGTATTCCTTTACCAACCTTAACCATTCCATAGGATTGATTTCATATTCATATTCATCTCCTATAAATTTAGGTAATCCCAATGATTCTTAAGTGAGGTCTAACCACAATCCTCAACTTCCAACCTCAGTACATGAAGGAAAATTATCTCAATTAGTTATAATCCTTGTTCCAATATAATATTCTATGTTTTATCTTTCCGATGGTTTTTGAATCAACTCAATCAGACATCCCAATCAAAATTTATGATAGTTTAAGTAAACATACCTTGAAACCCTGATTTGGAGGATTTCCTCCCAACCAACCTTCCTTCTGATGTATTTCTTAAATTTTGGCCCCCTATGAGTCTGAAATTTTGACCTATAGTAGTATGAAATTTCCTCTCTGCAATTCTACAGGTCTGACCAAAATTGAGTTTGTCAAATGAAAGTTATAGTAACTTTCCCAAACCTTGTTGAATTTTGTCTTATTTTGGAGAGCTAACTTGTACATAATGCCACGCATCCAATATTGGATAACTGATTATGAAATTTTCACCCAAATAACAACGATCATTCATCTTTCAAATTCAACTGGTCTCACTTAATTTGGAACTTCTATAAATAATATATGATTTTTTTTACCCATAACACCTTTTTGAGATTAGTTATAGGACTAGTCAAAAACCCTATCTTCCACAAAGTGTATCTCTGAAAGTAAAATGACCCAGAAGTTGAAATTCATACCAAAAGTACCTTGATATGTCTTTTAAACAACCTCCAAGTTTCATTTTCATGTACAAAAATGTCAGTGTGGAGCACAACTCCAAGATATATAAGTTACACAATATTTCATTAAACAATAGGAGAACCTCCTCCAAATAATCAAATACCTTTATACATCACAATTAACCTCTCTACAATAATGCATACATGATCTCTCTATATATCCTTTCACACCTACACATGAGGCACCTTTACTATTAGTCCGACCCTATTACATATATATTTACACATTACATATACATTTAGTCCCATATATGCTCCCCTTTGGGGTCATATCATATTCATTTAACCCTATATATTCCCCCTTTGGGTCATAACATAGTACCTTCCTTCAAAAATATTTATCCTCAAAGATTTTAAAATAAAAGCTTCACATGTGATGAAACCAAGTAATATGATTTTCTTATGTTTATGCTTTCTTCTTTCCATTGATGATGATCCATCCATCCAAAATCAATTATTTTCGGTCGTAATCCTTGGTGGTTAGTTGTTGCATAATTTTCTTTCCTTTCATTCCATGTATTGTCATTGAAGCTTCCCCAATTTGTAGTATATGTTGGTCTATGATAAAATCTTGTTGAATAATGGTTTTGTGATGTCTTATTCCATGAATATTGATGAGTATTCCATCATCTTCCTTGATAATCATGATTTTGATCTTCTTGTCTTCCTTGAAATCTTTCATGATAATGAGGGTGTCGATAAGGTTTCACATTTAACGATTTTTATTGATTCTGCACACCCATTTCATCTATCTTAATTTCATAGACAATGACATCCTCTATCATCTTTTCTTGGTCTTTTATTATTCTAGCCTTGGAGATAATAACATCATATATGGCATGTACATCCTCTAGATGGAGTTTAACTTCTTCAAGTATCTTGTGTTGACCTTCTAGAATCTTGTATTTTTTCTCTTTTTGAAGCTGCAATGTAAACCCATCTATCAAAATTTTACGTCCTTCTTCAATTCTAGATTGCATTTTTTATTTTACCTCATCAATATTTAGGGATTCCTCAACCTTCTTGCAAATTTCCTCTTCAAGTTTTTTGGTAAATTCTTTATCCAAGGTCCTCATTTCTTCTTGATCTTGATAATTCTTCTTTTCTTCTTTCAATCTTTTAACCTCATCCAATAGTTTTTTATTATGGTTTTATAATCTACATACCTATTCATCTTTATTTTTCAAATATTCCCTTGACTCATTTTTTCCCACTTTCCTTTGCTAGTCTTTTCTTGTTTTAATTTTTGAACTTCTTTAACTAGTGCTTCTTTAAAGAATTGTATCTTAGATATATCATCACCCTTCTTCTTGATCTCTTGATTTTCTTCTTTTAACTCATCTTCAATTTTACACATCTCCTCCATTTTTGTATCCTTGAGCCATTTATTTGGGAAGAGTTTTTGAAATTCTTCCGATATGCAGTTCCATCTCGTATCTCAATCTATACTCATCCACCACTTCCAAGCTTCATCAGAAAAATGGTTTTTTTCCTCTAAAGGATCCATACCATATGTTGGACACACCTACCACACTTAGAGGTGGGGTGAATGAGTGTGGGGCTCTTTTTCCCAAAACTTCCCTCTTGCACAAAAACTCATCAATTGGCATTCAACATTTATTCATTACCCATTGTTTTCATTTATAACCAGTTAAATGTGAGCACATATCAGCAACATATATCAGAAATATATCATCAACAAGTCATCACCACAATGAACACAAAGAACACAAGATGTATGTACAATTTTCTTTTTATTACGGACTACAATCTTTGGGGTTTATCAGCAACAACTGAATAGAGTACAAATCTACAAGAGCACCAGCTCTATATGCAAGACTCATCTTGCATTCTCAGCACCAACTGAGATGAGGCAACAATCCTCAACAGATATCAATATGTACCATAAACAAGAGCATCAACCATGCACCAACCTATAATCAACCTGTAACATAAACAAGTGCATCCAACCATGTACCAAGTATATACCAATCATGTGTCAACCACTCATCAATATGTACCAAC
>CBVK0100189455.1:0-13920 GCA_900067695.1 Picea abies | reverse complement strand
GATCAGACGTGTTACCTATTGAAGCAAGACCTATTGTCCTCTATGGGCCAAGCTGGTGTAGTGGACGTTGTTTTTGTCGATCAAATGGAGATGTGTGGCCAGAGTAAGGGATTTTTCTGCTCAACTGGCTCTTGTCACTCCATGTCTTCAACCTGCAGGACTCAAGACATCATCTCCTTAGTTACCCCTAGCCTGGGGGGTGACATCTAGCTCCTACATGGGGACATGTGCTTGTCGTAGAGTACATGAGAGCCTCGACATCTCCTAGTAAGACCTGTTCCTACACATACTCAAGAAAATATGTCAGAGCATCGAGGGGTGTCTTGCTCACCCTTTATTCATTTAATCAAAACCTTAAAAATTCAACTAGTCTTAAAAAAATTGCATTTTTGAAAAAAATTCTAACTAACATGCAATATGATTCAAGCAAATGTATCACAAAAATTATGCATAAATTACAATAAAGAAACATGTAAATAAGAGCATGAAAGAAAATTTAAATATACTAGGATGAACACACAAATGAAAATGCAAGAAATCAAAATGACTTACCTACTTACTTGGGGCTCAAGGCCCATGGAGATCAGGTGCTTAGTGAAATCATGTGTAATCATACAAACAATTCAACCACCTTCTCAACATCTCATCAAGTTATCTCCCTCTGTGCTTAGTCATGTGATACAAAAAAGATAAGTCAAGCACACAATAATCATAAATAAGCATGTGATTAATCCTAGAAGGAAACTCATGGAGGTGGGTGGGAGGGAGATGTTCATGTTGGAAAGAGTGGTGACAAATCAAATATTGATCCACCCATATTTAAATATGGATACCACATATATATGAAAACTCATCTTTTTCCTCACTCACATGATCAATAAAATATTAGGATACATAACCTTCATTTTCCACAAATCTTTTCATGAAGAGGTTACAAAACATTTCCCAAGTGGTAATTGTTTTGGGAGGGATATTATTGTACCATTAAACATTTCCCAAGTGGTAATTGTTTTGGGAGGGATATTATTGTACCATTATTTGGCCTTCTCTGTGAGAGATCAAAATAAGATCTTTATATAGACATCCTCATACTGATTTTAGGAGGAAAAAGAATTGAAAACTTCCAAAAAGGTATCCAAATGATGTCGAGCCGATATGATGTCTTCATCCGAAAAGGTGGGAATCCATTCTCTAAAACCACTTGGAACTTTACAAGGTGGTACATAAACCTTTGTTACATCTGAGGGTTTGTACAACCCTTCCACATACTCATGTCCATCAAAATACGAGCACAAATATGGTTGAGAATATTCCTCAAATAATAGTTTTGAGTTCTCAAAAGGATAACCCCTAAGGTATGGATTGGGATCAACATAAGTGCACTGCAACAAGCCATGCCCTGGTCGATGAAAAATGTATGTGATCATATGATTCCTAAACTGCAAAATATCTTGATCATCCATGTATGAAAAACAACCTTTAAAAGGAATGGCTTTCACATTTCTTATTTGGAGGTTCCCTCGATGTCGTAGATGGTATCTCCGTCAAAACTAAAAAAAACAACATCCCATCCATGCTTCCGGACACACATGAAATCATCAATATGATTGTCAACTGTATATGAAGGTTTCTCCGTGAATTCACCTATATCATTGACGTTGATTACTTATTTGCAAGGCTTGACAACTTCATCTTCCAATGCCTTGTCTAGGTCTTCAACATGAGAAACTTCATCGGGGTCTTCTTGGTAACTTTCTTCACATATATGTTCTTCAAGCATCTCTTCATATGTAGGGGCTTGGTATTCAATAAAAGGTGCTTCATCAAGTTTTTCTTCAATATGTTTTTGGGACAATTCCCATATAATATTCATCATATGCTTAACAGCGTCATCAACAACTTTTTTCTCTTCCATTCGCAAAAGTTTCTTCATGATACGGTATGTTCTGGGCAAGGGTTCATCCTATAGTGCTATAATTCCATTTTCTGAAATGACACTTCAATGGAGTCAGAAAATGGGCTATAGGCTCATCGAATATGGGAAAGGGTATCTTCCTTTAGTGGAGTTTCCAGATGGACTTTATGAAAATCTCACCAAAAGTCAAAAGGGAAATTCCCTCAAATCGAGTCGCCAGAAAAGCAAAGGGTAAAGTCTTTGGGACATCCTTTTCAAGTGTCATTATGGGTTGGAAAGGGTTCAAAATAGTTCCCAGAAATGACACCAAAAATGTTATCACACATTTTGTAGCTTGGGGAAATCCCAACCCAAGCCACAAATGCATGACATAACTCGAAACACCTATCACTATCACCTCAATAGATGCCCCCCTCGTTTTAGTGAAGGACAAGTCCAACATAAGGGGGATTACGATGGAAAATGAAAACAGATTGAAGAGTGCCCCTATAGGTCAAGGTCAAGGGTGGAAATGAGGCTTAAGAAAAAGGTCTTATGATTTGGTGAAAGGTTTCCAAGCTTATGTATCTGCAACCAATGTTAGACCTGCTCGAAACAAGATAATATATGATGAATAAAGCCTCAAAATCAATGGGGAATCAACAAGAAACCTTTTTGTCCCACAACTGCAGTATTATGGAAATATATATATGCAGTAAATAAGTTATGACAATTGCAAATTAAACCATCAAAATCAAGTGTGTGATGTTGGAAATAAAGCTAGCAACAAGTAGACAATTTTCCAATAATTAAACAAAGACTTTGATAGTAGAAGAGGTTTGTTATTAAGTGTTATCAACAAGATTTTACAACAGCCTTAAGGCTGTAGAATTTTTTTTCTACAAAACCAAGTTCTAGCCACTAAAACCAACAAGTAATCCACCCAAACAATATCCCTTAAGCAATAGATCAATTATGATAACTTGCAACTGAATTTCAACAGTAGAAACGTGAGTAAGAGAGTGAAAGAGAGCAATTTTGTTGCAGCCCTATTGTCTATAGCTAAATGTTTATTACAACAGTTAGATTACTTGGCTAATCAAGATGTCCTTAGGGCACAATATAACTTAAAGCATGTAGAATTAAATTCCAAACTTGAGCAATTCAATCTCCTTGAAATCACGTTTAACAATGCAATAATATTCAATCTCAAATGCAAAAAGGATTAGTGCCTTATATATTGAGTTATGGAGTCTCTTGTTTATGATCTAGGGTTTATTACTCTTATATGGGTGTAATCCCTTTTACTCCCTAGCGTAAAAAAACCTTAGCAAGGTAAATCTACAAGGGTGTAAGCCTTTTTAGTCCTTGTAGCAACCATTTAAATAGCCTTTTCAATGACAATAAAAGAGAGATCCTTGATCGAGTGTGTATTCCCTTATACTCCTCGAAGGGTTTGAAAAAATCACCTTGAAATCAAGAAGAAACACATACGATTGCAAATATTCCTTACCTAATCCAAGAGATAACATGAAAAACCCTTACTTATCAAGATATTCCACCACAATTTCGAAGAAGAATCATGCAAGAGAAGTCGCTAGCCTTATTCCACCAATAGACAAGTAAAAGTATCCATTTTGCACCAAAGACAAGAGAGAGCGAATTTACCAAGTAGGGAAAAAATTTCAACCAAGAGTTTATGTAATTCTCAAGTGAGTTGTGTGTCAAATGAAAGTGAGATGACCTCTATTTATATGAGGTCATATAAAACCAATTTGTCCACATAATAAATTCAACACCAAATTAAAAGGGGTTCGACCCCTTTATTTTCCTTTACAATTTACAAAAATTAAAATTACATAAAGTAAATCCCTTAGAAGGATGACATCATGCCATAAAAAGGTGATGCTAGGCCTCAAAAGTGAGACATCGAGCCTCTAGATGCAAGTTGTTGGGCCTCCAAAGGCCATGTGTTCATATCTCATGCTCTTGAGTGTCATGTCATGCATATTCCCTCTTCAAACCACATCATATCTCCTCTAGAACAATCAAGCCCATCAAAACCCTAGCCTCTACATGATGTCAAGTCTTGGAAGGTGACGTCTTGGGCCAGCCTCTACATGATGTCAAGTCTTGGAAGGTGACGTCTTGGGCCTCCAAAGGCCAACATCGAAGTGAAAGAGGATATGATTCCATCACCTAGTGTTGCCAAAATGCCTCCAAAGGTAATGTTCATCATCTCAAGTGTGCAATGGCTCTGAGGTCCTCTTCCCATCTTGTAGGGTATGGTGTCCATCCTTGAGGTTTTCAACCCTCCATGAAGGTCAAAATGGCATAGCTCCTGCATGGAATATATTACACCTCGCAAGGTCCTACAAAGACAAATAAATACACCCTTCAAGGGTCCACCAGTCACGTGTATCATGCCAAGTAACCCATATTTAATAATATAACCACCCAAACATGTGCATTAAATCCCCCCATTTCAAACTAAACAAATGAACCACCCAAACATGTGCATTAAATCCCCCCATTTCAAACTAAACAAATGCTCAATGACCTTCTACGATTTTCCAAATTTAGGTATGGGAGGGTTGTCATGGTGTCCTATTAGGTAGATCAATCCCCTAAGTCAAGGATTATTTCTCAAGGAGACCCTCTCTAAGTCATGTAGTGAATATGAGGTGGATGGGGTTGTGAATTTTTGGCATGGGGTTCTTGACATATCAAGGGCTCATATTGTCTCATTTATGGGTGCCTTTGTATAGGGTGTGTTACATCCTCGTTTTCAATGCAACATTTTTCCAAGCCCTTTATTTGCCATTAATTGATTATGGTCCAAAAAATTGAGCGCTATGTGCAATGGAAAGTAAGGAGCACTACAATGCCACTTGAATCTAAGAACACACTGAGTTCCATGTGCAAGGAAAGTAAAAGACACTGCAAATTCATTCCCTCATCAAGCAAGACATTTATTAATTATGTGTTTCCTTTTTTAAAAGGTCCTTGAACTTTCTATGGAGAAGCATTTCATTGCTCTCAGGACCATAAGGCGAGCATCTAGAGGATACTTTATGGGTTTTATCTTTTTCCAGCTACAACACTTTTGAGCCTTTAGCCCCTTCTTCCCATGAAATGAGGTACAATCCCTTCTTGGGGTCAATAAGCCCAAAAACACAAAAGGTTAGGAAATGAAAGGGAAGAAGTGTGGAAAATGATAAGTATGGTTGGGAATGGTACAATGACCCTTCAAGGATACCCCCTAGTGGCAACCATTTTCTTGAGAGTGGCCCACTTATTAGGAAAACATGTCAACCACCAAGGTGAAATGGGGAAAAAGGAATAATTTCCAAGAAAACATCTTCATAATCAAGGAAGGACCCTTTGAAACATGTTCAAATGCTTCAATTATTAAAATGACACTTACCATGAAACCAAACTTGTTACCTCATGAAGCAAGACCTGTTTTCCTCTGTGGGCTAGGCTAGTGTAGTCGACATTGTTGTTATTGATCAAATGAAGATGTGTGGTGAGAGGAGGAACTTTTTGTTCCCATCTAGATCTCAACACTCCATTTTTTCAACTTGCAATCCTCAAGACATCATCTCCTTAGTTACCCCTAGCCTAGGAGGGTAACACCAACTACATATATGTGTTTGATTAATGATGTATTGCAACCCCTTCTAAATTCATTTGTGATAGTGTACTTGGATAATATATTGATTTTTAGCTCTACCTAAGAAGAGAATGTCTCACTTCTTATGTAGGTGTTAAAGAGACCCTAAATATGCATCAACTACTACTGAATATTGAGGTATGTAAATTTTTCCAATAGTCTCTAGTGTACTTGGAGTACATGATTTGTGGAGGGGAACTCAAGATTGATCTTGCAAATAAGAAGGTTATCACCAAGTGTCTATTTATTTGAGGATATCAACTACCTTTAATAATGTGGTGGGGAGGATTAGTATATTTGTGAATTAAAGTTGGATTTGTATTTTAATGTGTAGTGGTAGCTTAAGTTATCCTCTTTATAGCATACAAAGTAGTACATTCTCCATGCTACTTCTTGAGGGGTAGGATATAGACTACATTTAATAATGTGGTGGGGAGGATTTTTATACATGTTCATGCTTATTCTCTCCTGTCTATTTGTTGAATTTAATTCTCTAATGTGTGGGTTGTTGTTATTTTTTTTGCAATTCTAATTTGTATAGGGGTCATTCTTGCATGCATCACACCAAGTAATAAATCACATGTTCTAGCTTATATTAGGTTTCATGTTTGTTCCATAACAAAATTCTTATCTTCAACCTTCAACAAAGAATCCAAGTCTCTCACTCTGTGTTCTCTTTCCACATGTCGATGTTAATGGATTATCTTGCATGAAAACACAATATATCGAATAACTTAATCTATTGAATAACTTGTATCCTTGATCCTCCACTCAACCAACCATGTGTTCTTGTAAAACTACCCGCATGACTCATAGGTGAGTCCAGACCATGGTTACAACAAAACAACATAAAAACACAATTGATTTTGCAAAATAACAAAATTTCCATGTGTTTCTTTGAATGGTCCCTTAATCATTGGTATTATAATGGTTAGTCCCAATGTGAAGCTTGCCCAATCTTAATAAGAGTAAGACCCTAGTCCAACTCCAAGAATCTTATAAGAACCTAGTTTGATTAGATTGTTGTCCAAGTTAGGACAATGCGGTAGACTTAAGATAAACCCAAAGTAATCATGAATAATCTATGCTAAAGTGAAAATAAATGAAATAAAAAAATAATAGAAAGATCACACCATAGAAACTTGAAACACAAAATATTTAGTTGAAACTTGAGTACCAGGAGAAAACCCACACAAACAATAGTGGCCATCACAACCAAAAGGTTACAATGATTATTCAACATGGTATGTGTTTGCATGTCTATTTAGTATTCAATGTCTTTTGGCCGCTATTTACACTTAGAAACATGCTCCAAATCCATGAACAATAATCTACACCTTAAAGACTAATAGAGTCTCATTGTTCTTATTGTTTTCTTCTCACTTCACTCAGATAAGATCGTGCAACAAATCAACACTTGGATTATGGAACCCTTTCTAAAAAATTATCGTTCTATAAATACGACAACCTTAAGTACAATATAGGGTTAGATCATTAATGGCCACTAAGCCTACATAATCATGTTTACTCTTAATGACTATCATGTCCACTACAATTTATAGTATTGACCTCAAGCACAATCAAGGCCCGACTCATTAATGCCCACAATGAAACATAGTAACACTTAATGACCATTGAGTCCATTTCCATTTATGACTTTGGCTTCCTTAACCACCCACTATGTCATAACCATTAAAGGTTACACCCATTTAGATATGTTGGATTAAACTCACAACATCACCTTATACAATAAATTCCCATTTTGTTCGTAATCATCAAGTCTATACATCCACCTATGCATGTCAACTCGTTAACTAATGCACAAGAAGATATGTGGACATTTGGTGGCTAAGTCAAACTTAGTCACCATGGTGAACTACAACAAGGTTACATGGACAAGACAAGACCATGTCCAAGGGTCTAGAGCCCACCTAATTGAGTGATACAATAAAATTGACTAAAATCTACGAGATCCTTAAAGAATTTATTGAACACAACAAATGAGTTCTTACAACACATTTACAACCTAACTTACCATTGAACCGACTACTTTTGTGTTCATTTTTAAGTATGCATTTATAATAAATAAATAATGGTAATTCAATTTAAAAATGGAAAATTATAAGGTTGGAATTTGATATTAAGAGAGTTTGGAAACCAATGCACATGCAATGTGAATCCCAATGTATTATCTCAATCAGTTCAAACATATAGTTTCAAGGAAAAGTTCACCTTGGGGTCTCATGTTCTAATCCAACTACGGTTCAAGTCCAATGGAGTCTTTCTATGTTACCGATGTCTATTGAGGCTTGTGGTTGAGATGCCATCCATTGAAATATCATGTGTATGTGTGTGTGCGCGTGTACATTTACAATGTAATCATATATATAGAAGTGAAGAGATGGGTGTGTGTGTGTGTGTGAATACAATTACAATGTAATCATATATATAGAAGAGAGGAGATTGGTGACGATAAATAAGTATGGCCTAGTATAGTAAGGTGTTTAATTATTAATTATTTATTCTATATAATTAGTCTATAATTAGATTCAATACATCAAACCTTTGCTCTTGGTGTGTCCAACACACAAATGAAGTACTAAGGATAAGGTTGACTCCATTTTAATATTATATTCAAATATCATATGGTCATCATAAAACTTCTTATTAGACAAGAGTAGCCTTTGTTGGTAAGAGGAATCTCCTCCATCATAAGATTCTTAATTTTTATAGCACAATTCAATCCATAGTTTTCACTTCCAAAGTGAGTGTCCTCCCTTCTAGAGACTTCACAAAAAATTGAAATCCCTCTTATAGGTGAAAACGTAGATGGCAATTTTCATTTACCAATTTGTTGATATATTTTTTGTTCGATGTTGTTTTGATAAAATAATCTTAAAAATGGGGGTATACGTCTTTGCTTCTTGAATCTTCACTCATACATGGTTTTTGATTTATGTACCCTAGGGGAAGGATTATCCTCATACCCTTTAGATGTTGAAGCTAGAAGATTGGGCTATTAAGAAAATTTAACTACCTCTACTTGAGATTGTCTACACTCTAAGATTTTTGGAAAAGGGAGATGAGCCCTTCCTCTAGTAGAATAAGGCCCTTGGTCACATCATGACTCTATGATCCTTCATTTTAGCTTTGCGTGGAGGTAGAGATACAAACACAATGATCAATAGAAGAAATAAATGTAGCAAATGTAATTCCTAGATTCACCGCAGTCTAGTGAAACATTTTGTTATAGAGACATTGAATCTCAAAAATAAGGCCCTCATTTGGGAAGCTCTTATATAGTTAAATAAAATCACAAAATTCATCACTTGAATATGATGATATGTGAGCACAATGATCTTTACATGAAGATGTTAGTAGTGTTTCAAGATAACACATACTAATATTTTTGGCATTGGTTTTGGAAATATGTTGTTGGAGGATTTTGTGTCATATATGTGTTAATTAGGTGTGTTGTGAAGAATTATGTATCTATAAAAAAACACCAAAATTTTTGCTAATTTAGAAGTTAGTTTTGAAGTATTAATAAAAAAAATTTAATGTGTTAGCTTCTTTTCTCATTTTGAATATATATATATATATATATATATATGGTTGTTTTTCTATTAGCAAAGTGTTGTAGTCACATTGGTTAGCAGTCTAATACATCATATTTTGGAATTCAAATCCATCCAATAGAAGTTTGTTCTTGATAAAAAAATGCATCCTCCATGAGAGATGCTCTACTAACTAAGCTAGTATGTTGATTTGAAATGTTCCTGAATGTGTAAACCCTAACATAGACCCCTAACAATAACAAACTTTGCAATACATAAAGAAAGAACATAATTAAGAAAGCTTAAGTTCGGTGTTCATGGTGGTCTGACTGACATTGTCCATGCCCATGTCAGGAGATGTTGTTGTGCACATATTCTCCCTCCTTGTCTGTAGTTGACCCAACGAATAAATGAACCCAATATTGTACAATGTTTAGATAGCTCAACAACTTGTTGAAAACAAGCTTGAGTTGAATAATTCCTTCCTTAGGCTCAACAACTTGTTGAAAACAAGCTTGAGTTGAATAATTCCTTCCTTAGATCCTGGATCTCTTGTCTCTAATGATTCACAAATTCCATAATAAGAGCTACCTCCCTATCTCTCAAATCTTCTTGAGCTCGAACCTATGTTGCCATGTTGGCAATGGTCAACTTATTTTTGAGGGATGTTATTTCTTGTAACCTCAATTGCCTCTTTAAGCCTAAAATTTCACACCTGGAGCATCTCCCATCATGCTTGTGCTCCCATCTCATTCCAAATTCCTATGTTAGATCAACAAAACCACCTTATTGTGCCTTCGACCCCATGATTATGTGCCTATACCAATAGGAAATCCCCCAATTCCAAGTCAATCTCCTCAGTTCTTCCAATAACCTCTCTTCTTCCCCACATTCGATGAGATAGAACTAGGACATACCCCCTACCACCCAATGGAGCCATAGAATAATCCTGCCATAGCCATGCAAAACCATGCCCTGGATAGACCACAGTGCAACTACCACACATACCGATAAAGAGGCGTTCTCAGGATTTCCTAGCACCTGATTTCCACTTGCAAATGACAAAGAAGAGCCAACCCACACCGTCATATTCAAATATTTGGCATGAGTCAAACAAAATTTCCCACCTACACAAGTGATGAATCAAAGGGATGGTTGATGAAACCTCCCTCGTTGCTTCCTATAGTGTGTAGTACCCTCCATTGTCTAGATGCGCAACATTATTGCAAGTGAGGTGATAGCCCTGCTAATTAACATGTTTCCTCCATTAATATGATGATTCCCTCATTATTACTCAAAATGCTAGGGGATCCCCCCCCCCCCCAAAAAAAAAAAAAAAAATTGAGCTTCATTAATACTTATGGCAATAAGATCCTACTTATGTTCATTAATACTTATGGCAATAAGATCCTACTTATGCTTTGTGTATTCCTTATTATCCCATGCTTGAGTTGGCATGCTTCTTTAGCCGACTTGTCTGTGCTACCATTCATTGTTCTTAGGACATGGTAGTTTGCCACCTCTTCAAATCTTGATTCTTCTTTGACAATTCTATGAATGTTTCTTGTGAAATTACTGACTTCACCCAAATCGTCTTCTTAGGATTTTAATTATTAATTCATAATCTCTAAAAAAATATTTTCCTATGTATGGTTGCATCAATTAGTCTCAACCCCATAAAGAGGGTCAGTGCCTCAACCTGGTTATTGGTTAATCTTCCGAGACCCCAAGCAAATAAATTCCCTTCATTTCCTTCTGGATCAAAGATAACCCCCTGCTCTTGCCACCCCTTATTCTTTATATGATATATTATTAACTATAAGTATAATGAAATTTCATTCCACATTAATAATTATTGTAATGTACTTAGTATGCATGTGAATGTCCATAAAAAAGCGTTTATCTTACTACTACAATGACATATTTTTATATTGAGATTTCATTCCATCTTAATATTATTTCAAAATGATAAATATTTATATTGAGATTTCATTCCATCTTAATATTATTTCAAAATGATAAATAAACTAAAAATTGCATGAATTTTGATGCAAACAATGCATAGTTGAAAAGTAAAACCCTTTAAAAAGATGAAATTATGATTAAGAAGTGGACTTTTACTATATCTTTAATTAATTATAAAACTCTAAGAAGTAGAACTTTTACCATATCAATAATTAATTATAAAACTCCCATAGACTACCACATAACCAAGATTATTGAGTACAACTCAACTATATTACATAAACACATTAATTAAAAATATATATTTCACAAGTTATAATATCACAAAACTCTATAAAACTTGCCAACTATCCTTACTAATACAATCTTTCTTGATTTGACCATAGGGCTTTGCTCCACAGAACTAAAAGCAAAAGGTAATTTATTTATTGATGGCTTCATGTAAGTAACATTTTTATATCTGAGATTAAGGTTTAGCATCTTTATTATCCATAAATCTTGGAAAAGTATTGGTGAATTTTCAGTATCTATGTTTCCTAATGAAAAAAAATTAACACTTTTACAGTACCTTGTTAGAGTTGATTAGTACTAAAATCATAATTATGTTATGTGGAAAATGTGTGAAGGCTTGTAAGTGGATTTCATGTGGCTGAGCGTTCTTCCTCCACACTTTTCCAAATTCTTCCACTTTAACGATACACAAACAAGACAAGAAGCCACTCGGAAGTCCACTAAAACGACACACAAACAAGACAAGAAGCCACTCGGAAGTCCACTAAAAAACAGCAGAATGAGATTCAAGTTGACAAATCATATACATATAGCAATTGTCATTTGTCTTCTCCATCCAGAAGGATCCCAGTACGTTCGCGCTGAAGATACTTTACTTTACATACTTATATTTATATGTAGCGGCCTCCATCTCCTTTGCATTTATTCTACACGCAACCAAGGATTCCATTTCGCTATGTGTCCTCCAAGCAGAAACAGGCCGCCATCAGAAATAAAATCGTGGACGGAGGAACCGTGGAAGGTAAAGGAGGCCTTCAACGTATTGGACAAAGACGACGACGACCACAACGGCTCTGTGGATTTTTAGGAGTTTCACAGGATTCTGCGGCTTGCAAAGAGGATACTTAATCAATTAAATTATAAGAGGAAATATTTTTAAAAAATCTTAAAAGAACATAATTGCATCTCTCACAAGTTTGCAATAATTTATAATTTTAATAAATATGTTTTTATTATATATATTCTTTTGTTTTAGTTTGTAATGTTTTTGTTAATGAATCTCTTTTTTAAATTTGGTTGATGATGCAATATGACTATAATTATTTAATTGTGAAAAGTTTTGATATCCTACTGTATTGGAATTAATATTATTTGAAATGTAATTTGAATATAATTTGTCTTTGTTTTTGTTTTGATCAATGTTGATACACAAGTTAGTATAGATTCTTGTGATTTTGAATTAATATTATTTGAAATATAATTTGTATTTGTTTTTTTTTTTATCAATGTTGATATACAAATTAGTATAAATTCTTGTGATTTTGATGTAGACAAAGTGTCCTTGATTTTTGGTTCTTATATTTTGTAACGATTCTTGATTTTTGTTAAATTAAATTAATTATTAAAATAAATACATTTGGATCTTTTTACTATTTTATTATTTAATGGTAGGTGAGAGAATTAATTAGGGGATAAGGCAATTGGGAATTGAATGAGGGAGGAGGATTCAAGAGAGGAGGATAAAGAAGAGGGAGGAGGACTCGAAAAGGGATCTTCTTTTCTTTGGGGAAAAGTTATGGAAGAAGGGAAAGGAAAGGAGGAGATTAGACGACATAGATTGTTTTGGGGAAACTTTAAGCTTTTAAGGGGCACTGCTTTTGTTGAGAACTTTGGGCTCGAGGGCCAAGAAATCACAAGGATTCCTCGAGTGACTATTGGCCAGGGAATCACAAGGATTCCTCGAGTGACTATTGTTGCTAGGAACTTTGGGCTCTGAGGCCAGGAAAGTGCAAGGATTCCTGGAGCTAGGGAGTTGGAAAGGTTGTTCCTAGCTGGCTAGGAGGTAAATATTCAATTTGAACAGTTTAGGGCAGTTGGAAAAGAATAAAAACAAATAGGAAATGGGCTAAATCTTTGGACAATTTAGGGTAGTTGGGAAAGAATAAGAACAAACAGGAAAGGGGTTAAATCAACCAACATGCAGGTAGAGGTATATATTTTACTAGTTGATATGTTATTGTCTAATTTATTATGATATCTATTTACCAGTTTATTCCTTGCATAAAGAAAAATTCTAAACCAAATCGTAGTCATTTCAGTAGGAGATTAGGAGATATTTATATTTTTTAGGACCCTGGTTTTGAAACCTAAGGTTTTGAAACTAAAAATTATGCTATATGTTCTATAAACAACTCTGAAACCCTGAATATGCATCCATGAAACCCTTTAATTACAATCCATAAAACAACCAGAAATAACTCATAAATGACCCATAAAACCATTAGAAATAACCCTAAACTAACCTAAAAACCTTAATAAGAACTTAGAAATATGAGATAATGTACTAGGAAAAGAATCCCATAACGTTTTTAGACATGTTCCACTTATTCCATCCTTTTTCAAGCTACCTTCAACTACATGTTTAGAGGATGGATATTATCCATATTAATCACTGAATTATGAACCTATAATATATAAAAAAAAAATTGAAATATAAACATGAAATATATATATATATATATATATATATATATAATATTTTGTTTGATATAATGATTAAAATTCTCAATAAATTCAATAACCAATCCTTAACAAGA
>CBVK0100189454.1:0-13921 GCA_900067695.1 Picea abies | reverse complement strand
TCATACATTGTGTTACATTGTTTACAATACAATATACATATAGGAGCCAGCGACATCCAAAACCCTAACCCAATGACCTGGATTAGTCCAAAACCCTAATTCCTTAACCGGAAATAGAAAAACCATCGGCAACAAACCATGTGCCGAAAAACCACCTAAATACATGACATGTTTCCCTAGGTAGGTGTCACGTTTCTCGAAATACCTTGTGGAAATGAGAAGGTTGGCTTGTGATGAGACCCCTCTCTCTCAGTTGTGTAACTGAGAGTCACTACCCTGGATTGGTGACCAAATGATCGTAATTTCATACCGCTAAATACCCATGATCATGATAGGCCAACTCGTGATGAAACCTCCTATCCTCCAACTAACCCCTTAAGAATTCATTAGCATTTATTTTTGTAGGTCCCCCTTTTATTACAGAGAATAATTTCATTTCTTTCTCGAGGGATCCCTGGGCGAAGCATCTAGAATATCTATAAATAAGCTTTTATATTTTTAGCCAACAAAAATACCTCTGGGCCTTCAGCCCCTTCTTCCCATGAAATGAGGTACATGCCCTTCTCGGGTCATTAAAGTCAAAGGACCTAGAAGAGGACAATATGATAGGAGTGAAATGAGAGGAAAGTTGTAAGTATGGTCAAGAATGGTACGATAACCCCTCAAGGGACCCCTAGCCACAAACCTTTCCCAAAGGTTAGCCACTTACTAGGAAATCTATGACACTCACCAACATAAAACAAGGTCAAAGGCATAATGTCCAAGCATGTATTGTATAATCAAAAGTGGTTTAAATACAACATGTTCAAATGCCTTAAATATTATGGTGATTATCTGTCACAATAATTGACTTGTACCACATGGATCAAGACCCCTCTGCCTTCCAGAAGCTGGCTGGTGTGGTGTATGCATTGACAATGGATCAAATGTGGTGATAAAGCGGGCTTTTGTATGTGAAAATGGACATTGTTGGTCATGTAGTCTCTCGGACTCCATCTTTGCAACCTGAGGGCCTCGAGACATGATCTCCTTAGTTATCCCACAAAATGGGAATAACAGGCGATATCTACTACTGCAAGATCCAAACAACTATGAGCAGAAAACTCATGTTTTGGAAACTCTTTTTTTTCCGTGTAAAACAAATTTGAAATTTTATAATTATATGATGATGTCTCATATTGACTATATGCATGTGATGCATATGGGATGATTGCCATAGGTTGTAGATTGCTAGTTGAATTCTAGCAGCAACTTGGCATTTTCTTGAATGAGAACACCTTGGAAAATGATGGATCGCCTGAGGAACTGTATAAAAATGAAAGGGATGCTTGAGCCTAGAGGGTGAGTTGCACCGTCGAAGAACTAGTTTGTCAGGCCTAAAGAGTAAACTCGTGTGTGAGTTGCACTATCAAAGAACTAGGTTGTCAGGCCTGAAGAGTGAACTCTTGTGTGAGTTGCATTGTAGCAGCAAGGTTGTTGCTAGTTATTTCCTGGTAGTTATTCCTAGCAGTGAATCCCTTAAGATCCGAGTAGTGAGATTCATGTTTTCCTGTGCCTAAAATACCTTGATAAATGAATGGTGTAGCCAGTTGGACCGAGGACAATAAAGGGGGCACATTCCTTGGGTCAACCCTAATAAATGAATGGTGCATTCCTTGGGTTATCTCTGATAAGCGAATGGTACATTCCTTGGGTTGGGTAGGTCAAGAGGAACTGAAAGATCATGGAAATTTTGATAGCTATAAGAGAATGCTAGTGGTTTATATATATGTTTTGGTCCAAGGTGCCTCTATATCTATTCTTTGGGGTCAGAGTGCCTATGTCTCCGTTGTGACTTCCATTTTAACAAGCACCAGTCATTCTCTCTTCCAATTCATTAACATAATTCCACTCTTCCAATCTCTCTTCAAATTCACTAACATATTTGAATATTTGATTTTGACATTCTTAAGACCAAATTAGTATATGTTTACTATGTCTAAAGTTTTTTTATAATGCTAATTTTTCAAATCATGTAATCCTAAATATTTGAAAATTTTCTACCAATTCCCAACCCTTCTTACATCAGGCAGTTACTATGCACTCACGTGTAGGCCTAGGGACTGTTCATTACATGTTGTCTGTAAGGTATTTTTTAAATAATATCGGCCATGACTTACAATTTGTTTCAACCTATAATCACCCATAATTTATTTTTTTTACATGCTTCATTTCATATATGATTTAGTTAATTATGTTACAATCCCACTCATTGATTCACATTCATAGTCCATAGATTCCATCCTCTAAGCACATCACTGGTCTCCCACCACTAAAAGACCATCTTTATGATCAAATTGCAGTTCTCATTGTTCAGATTACAGAAGTAGAGATTCATATGAGATTTTCTACAAGACAATAAGTTCAGATTACAGATCATTTCTACAACACGATAATATCACGTTCAGATATGATGAAGAATAGCAGTTCTATTATATTTGCAAGAATAAAGAAAAATATACAATCGACTAAAAAAATGCATCCTATCCATAAGAATAATGCCCTGGGGACAATCTTATGATCAAGGGTATTATCTACAAGAGATCTTATGATCAAGAGTACTATTTACAGTAGGCTGAAGGCTTGGTTTAAAGGGACATTTTCAGGGCTCCTGTCCAAAGTTAAACTAGTATCTGTGTTTCATTCATGCTTCTTGGTCTTTAAAAAATCACACGGATTACCAGCGATGCCTTGGAGACTTGGAAACTCATATGAGGTTTTCATGATGCAATTAGGAAGCTGCTGGGTATGATGCAATTATGAAGAATACAAGGTTCCAGGCTGCTGCAATAGAGTTTATCACATTTGCCAGCAAAAAGGAAATACAATCTATCGTATCAATTAGAAAAAAAAAACAATCTATCAATAACAAAAAAGCAATGGAACACTAATGCAATCTTATGATCAAGAATGGAACACTAATGCAATCTTATAATCAAGAGTTTAAAGAGGCTTTTTCTGGGCTCTTTTCTCAAGGTAAACCGCAGAAAAAGTCGCATCCGAGTTTCATTCATGCCTCTTGGTCTCTGAAAAATCACATTTTTTTTTACCAGGGATGCCTTGAAACTTGAAAGGTTGAAGCAGAGGCAAAATTACATTTAAACTACAGAAAAAAGTCACATCTGAGTTTCATTCATGCCTCTTGGTCTCTGAAAAATCACATTTTTTTACCAGGGATGCCTTGAAAGGTTGAAGCAGAGGCAAAATTACATTTAAACTACAGATCTATTGCTTTCTCTACTTACAGTGATGTTATGAACCAAAGTATCCATCAACAAATATTGTCCAATGATGAAACATATCTAAAAAAATCTGATTACATAAAGCTTATGATCTCCTATCTTCTTTAAAAATCCGAAGTTACGGTCATAAATAAAGCCGTATTGCCTTGAAATTCAGAAGTCTGGGGATGTTAGCAGTCTGTGCCAGTTCAAAAAGGGCAATTCAAAACATATGGCGTTCATCTTGCTAATGAAAATTAATTGTTCAGAATTAATGAGAATTTCAAGGTATGAAAAAAAATAAACTAGAAATTTACATGTATTGTCAAGGGCTATTTACATAAACATAACCGAAAACATCCTGTTAGCAACACCACCGGTGATAGGTTTTCGACCGATTGGAAGAATGGGCAACTTTCAATAAGGCTTCCTGAAGTAAATCTCCTGTGCACAGTTATGATTTGCTGAAGCTGCAACTGTTCCCGCAGGTAAGTTGGCAGGGCTTAAAGAAGCAACAGAGCCAAAAAATGGCTTTGAATACTTCTTATGAACAGCTTTGAGCTTATTTCCTTCTGCATTCAGATAGAAGTCGACCATGAAGTGCGCGCATTCCCTGGAACAAGTCAAATAAATGTTATTATCTCACAGTGCAGAAAGTTAACTAAATGTGCATACACCCTAGATAGTTCGATGTGCACAATAGCCAATCCTTACTTTGTCTAGTATTAGATACAATTTGGGCAGGATATGAGTAGATTCGTGTCAACACATAGCTGATCAATACACAATGTTTTGGCTGCAGCTGATCAATGTTTTGGTTAATATAATGTACAGTTTGCCTGCCTGTAACTATTGAGGAAACCTAAGCTGACTAGGAGTAGTCAACTTTAGAATGATAAACTCACTTAGAAGCGTGATGCCTTAAAAAACTAGAAGACTTACTTGAGGTCTGCTTCAGAGTAGCCAGTGTGATGGGTAAGTATTTTACTCCAACATGGATGCTTCTTCAAAGTGCATTGAGCAGTGTAGACAGCAGCAGCAGCAAGTATTGATGGACTGTATTTGATCATTATGTAATGAAGTAAACACAGGTCAACCAAGAAGAATGCCAGATTTTCCATCTGAAGCATTTGATAAATGATTTTAAGACTTATCAGTACAGCAGAGGATTATTAGGAATGCAAAGAAGAAAATACATCTAAACCAAGAACAATGCTAGATATCCGGAGGCAATTCGAACGGAGATTTGATCAATACAGCAGGAATTATTCTGCCAATATTAAATAAGTGGTGGGTTTCAGATCTTTACCACTTCGTCTGGACCAGCTGCCTTAAGAAACCTGACAAGGAATACATATGGAGTGGGAACTGTAAGATTGCATTTCAGTTGATTTAATATTGTACACTCCTGCCAAGTAGTATTATCAATTTATCAGTCAAACCACATCTTTGGAAACTGTCGTAATCCAAGAGAAACATATCAGTTAAAGCTAATTACCATATCCACTATCTGTTTTGATGAGTATGCATCTGCCCAAATGTAGACTAATTCATTGACCTGTAGCCATGAACCAGTTTTTCTTATGTCAATAATCTGTAAACCATCATGCAATATTCTTTGTGCTGATGTCAGCACAAAGGGTATTCTTCTCTGGGAGCAGAGATTGTTGTTCACCCTATAAACTGAGAGTGTGTGGAAGTGTGTACATAAGTTTCAAGAGACAGCCAGGTCTTGTATAAAGTAGCTATATACACTAAAGATTTCCTTATACCCATTCTTATAGATGACAGTAAGCCATCCTACCTTTGGAAAGCAGGTTTCTTCGTATTTGGAAGCAATAAGCATTGCAGTGATATCCAGTAATTGTAGTTCTTTCTTTTTAACACTCCGAATAGAAAGGTATCTATCGATTATGTTCACAGTGAGATACAACGTCTCTGGCATTAGTTCATATATCAGATGCACCTGTAAAATTTCGAAGTCGAGTCTAAGAAACAGCCCATATAACCCTCTTCTAGATCTAAAGCATGACAGCAAATAGAAGCAGCATAGGAACAAATTTGTACCTCTATCAACCAATCAATCAGGATTCCCCTCATGTTTTCCTTGATCTCAAGCTGACTTCTCATATAATCTGGAGGTACGCAGCTCATGTTCTGGACATACAGGTCTCCGAATTTTTGTAAAAGAAAATAAATTTTACCTTCCCATTCACAATAAACTGCAATCATTGACATTGAGACGTACCTCAGTCTCCCGGTAGAACTAGTATATATCTTCAGCATATTCAACAACTGCCAGTTGGTTGTCAATGTCTCCATCATCAATGCTAGGGGGATCCTTGCGGACGTCCCTGAATGAATCCTGAAATGCCCTTATCAAAATTATTAATCAAACTCAACCCACTTACATCATAAATAAACACAAAGCTATCTTAAGTCTATAGAACCCGCTAGTAATTGGGAGTGGATATGGGTACCTTTGGTTGGTGTATTTGGATATGAACTAACCAAAAAAATGTATCAGTGAATTGATAGAACTTAAAGCAATAAGAGAGACCTCGCTTTGAGCGGTTAGTGTTGCAGTCACTGATTGTACTCTGGGTTTCCTTGCTTTCAGTTGGCTAGGTGTTTTTAATCCCCCATCTTGTGCACTTGAATCTATGCTATCACTAACTGAAATGGCAGCATCCCTCTGAGTAGCAGTGGCATATTGAGCTTTCGTTTTAATAGTACGGCTCCATTTGTTTCCCCAAAATATCCCTGCCCCTGCTTTTTCTTCTACCCTGACAACAATACCCTCTCCTTGGGATTGCTGGAATCAAAACGAAAGATTAAAAGAGTGAGATTCCCTGCTTGGTCTCACAGAAAATAGATAATGGAATGAGATCCCTGGAATAGAAAGAAAAGCAACAAACTAAACATGTCCAGAAAAATAGAACATTAGGCATGAAGATCAAAAAAACAAGTCGATCACCACAGAGGTTGCTATTTCAATTTCCCTGCAGGTTGTCATTTAGAAGACCCTAGACCCTGTTTGACAATTCTACTAGCAAACAATATTTCAGGTTGCTTAAATAGCTCTTATTAAACTTACCTGAGTGCTAGAACTGGCTCCCTTGTTGGCATTGACAACCAAGTTTGCTCTAGACCTCCTGAAACAGTAGACAGTCCACAAGTTTAGGATAGGACATTCATGGCAGAGACCACCAAATAGAAGAACAGAATCCCAAAAACAGAAAGCCAACCGCAAAGAGACAAGGGATTGCTTTACTATATATGACCTAAGAAAGAACTTAAAAACATCAAACAACATACTTCCTGACACCATCTTTGCTGATATTGCAATCGGCGTTCAGATCTTCCACCAGATTGCCAATGTCTCCAAAGGCCCTCCTATTGTTACAAGGGATTGATTTACTATACATGACCTCATAAATAATAAATAAGTTAAAAATATCCAACAACTTACTTCCTGACACCATCTTTTTTGATGTTGCATTGGGCGTTCAGACCTCCCACCAGATTGCCAATGTCTCCTAAGGGTCTCCTATTGGTGTTGGCTTGCAGTGTCTTAAGGTTGGGTGCTGCCATTGCAGGACCTGCCATTTTGCACGAATACTTCTCAGCCAACACACCCCACGAAATCTAGCCTAATCTAATCTAGCACTTAAAAATATTGTAAGTTTTCAAGGTACCCATTTACCCTTTGCTGCCGCAGCTGGCTTCGAAACAATGTGCCTGTTCTTGATCAGGAGGGGTTGTTCCTGCACTCATAAGTACTCAAAATAAAATCATAAACATAATCATGTCTCTGTTTCATATATCACAGAGAAGACAGCAGATCCAGATAATTTTACAAGCAAATTACCCTTACCCTGGAAAACATGTTGGCTTTGGGGTTGCTAGAATTTGTCAGTCCAGAATTCGGCTGTTTCAGGCTTCAGCAGATTTTAAATATAACAACACCCTTATCGTGGGCTAACTGATGCCAGAGTTTCCCTCAAAACTTGTCTTCCCGCATCAGACAGACTACACCATACGTTACAAAAGGAAAATCAGATGTTTGTTTAATGCTAAGCTTCTAATTACATCACCTCCGAATCACACCCATTCAAGCCCAAAATTCCAAATCCAACTACAGCGTTGCAGCTGAACTCCATTAGACACACCTCCGAATCACACTCATTCAAGCCCAAAATTCCAAATCCAACTATAGCGTTGCGGCTGAACTCCATTAGACACAGCAAACTACACTGTCTATAATAATAACAACCTCCATACTCTGAGGCGTTCTCTCACTGATGAGGAAAAAATGTAAATCACTGAAACCAATCAAATCTACATGTCTAACTTTAACTTTGAAAAATGACCGAATTTAGTTCTTTCTATCCAACGGTTGTTTCTCTCAAGTACATTGCCTACAGAACCAAAACTATATCTATAATTTTATTATAATAATAAAAATTAAAATACAAAGAAGTTGAAGAAGATTTAAAATAATATGTAACCCATCTTAATGCTAATTTTCCAGTCTAGGATCTATTTTCAATGTTTTAAAGTTTGTATTTTTTTTTAAATGCAAAGTGACACTTATCAAGTCATAATTTCAAATGTAAAGAGGTAAGGTTGGATCTATTTTCAATGTTTTAAAGTTTGTATTTTCTTTTAAATACAAAGTGACACTTATCAAGTCATAATTTCAAATGTAAAGAGGTAAGGTTGGAATAGTTGTGTGAAGAAGGTACCTTATCCTTTGGTAATAACCTTAAAATTATATTATTATTATTTTTAAAAATGAAAAAATTATTTGGTAATAATCTTAAAATTATATTATTATTATTTTTAAAAATGAAAAAATCAACTAATATATATTACTTAATTGAGAAGTTTTTGTGAATGTTTATGATATGACTCTCATAAAGTCAAGTAATATATTTAAATTATTAAGATGTATGTTGTTGATAAGGTGGGGAAGGAAAATCCTCTTTTTAGGTTATATATTATAAAATTAAAAATAAATGAATGATTTAATTATCATAATGTTAAAAAACAATTATTTTTTATTTATTATTATTATATTTTTATAAAGATAAAATGCTTTACAATATAGGTGATGAATAACCAACATGTTTGTTAATTTTATAGATAAATCATTGAGTAAGGTTTTTTTTATCGTTGAATCGTTTAGAAGATATTCATAAATATATTATTTAAGACGTTATTGAGGATTTTGATCTTTTGGTTTAGGTTTTCTTTTTAGGCAAACTCGTGTTCCTATGTATATTGAACTGAAACTATGGAACTACAGTCGGACTTGTTGGTCTTTTTCCATCTTAGATTATATTACCAGGAATCATGAGGGTTTGTTGCCAAATAAGATGGATGATGAAGTATAGCTTGTCGATTATTCAGATGATCAACTATCTAAAGACCAAATATTATGTTCCCCACCAAGTGTTGTATCTCTTGTGAAGAGGTTGTCACGATAATTAGGTGTTGATCAGGCATCCTCGTCTGACCTAAGCAAAGGTGCCAAAAGTTATCTTTTAGAGTTTTGGATATGTGGCATGGAAGAGGGCAACGTTGTTGGTACCTCCCTGCGATTTGGTCAAACTAGGGACAGTTATGAGGACTCTCCAACTCTTTCCACGTCTGTGGGTGTGCCTCCATGTTCAAATCTTGATTTATTGCAGGTGATTAATTCAAGAAGCGATCTTTTCAATGCAACCTCGACCACCCCAAAAGTATGCTTTGTCGATTTTGGTAGACGATCTGGTAACATCCCAGTTTGATACCCTAATCGACATTGATGGTTTTGGTTTTGTTGGGTCTAGAGTTAGTATTGAGCACTTGCAGGGAGGCTAGTGCAAGGAGGAGGAAGGACCTAGAAGGAAGAAAAAAAGTAAGGTAATCAAAAGTCGCAGAGGGGAAGTTGCTTTAGGGGTAGGGGAGGAAATTGTGTTGAACCAAGTTCTCAATCTATTTGGTCACACTCGAGTAGGTAAACTCCTTGGTAGAAGAGTGGGTATGGATTGTTTATTGTCATGGATGGAAAGGTATTGGGGCATTGGTCTAGGGTATACTCTGAAGGCACATCTCTTAGCCAAAGAATGGATCGAATTCATTTTTAGATAAAAAGAAAATGCTTTTTTGGTTCTTAAGGAGGTTTGGTTTATGAATAGGTCATACATGTTCATAAAACCACGACATCCTTTATTTGATGCAAAAGAGGATTCGATGTCTAGTACCGCGATCTAGATTAAATTGCTAGGGCTCCCCATGGAATTTTGGACAATGTAGACCTTATAGGCCATTGGTAACCAACTCGGGCAGACCATATTAGTCGATGATAACTTTTTAGATAAGGGATTTAGGTCTATCGCCTAGATTTTGGTAGACCTAGATATTATTAAGGGTTTATTCAAATCCATTGATTTGGTTCTTGAGGAGAAAATATATTTTTGGTTTCTTGATTTTTTTAAGATAGCATTCCATTGTTCCAGGTGTCATTTGTATGGACATGTTATGAAGGATTGTTTGAAGCCTTGGTTTTAAGAAAATGGAGGAGGAAGAAGGATTTTCAAAGAGCCATTTTTTAGGAGAAGAAGCCACTTGTCCCCAAGGAGATTATTTATCAGAAGTCGGTTATTGAGGTAGCTCCTGCAATCTATTCACATGAAAAAGTGTGTAAGGGATTTGAAGGGGCTATAGAAATCCTTGTGTTGAAATCTCTCCTACTCAACATATGACTATTAATTACAAATAAATCACTTATTGAATTAAAGCATAGTTGAGTAATAGACTAGACATGCAACGAAAGCATAAACAAGGAAACCAAAATCAAGCAGACATAAACACCAATATTTTTGGGTATAAACCCCTGGAAAAACCCTGGAGGGAAAACCAATGCTGAGAATGATTTTATCATGCTAAAATCAGGGCTCATGTAACAGGGATAATGGCCCACTGAAAGAAATATAACTGCAGACAAACCTAGCAAAGCTTGACCTATTGTACGAACCAGAACTGCATGTTTTTCGAGGTGTACGTGACTTTGCTTCAACAAACATGTGTATGTATGCAACTGTCCACTAAGAACTGTGGTTTCATACATAAAGCTATGTACGACGAGACACTTCCATGTGGCTTCCTCTGACTAAAACCCACCTGTGTTTCCTCTGTTCTCTCTTCCTCTTTGACTTGATCTTTAGATGAAAGTATTTATTCACCTAACCAAGATCTTGAATCATAGCCCTTCGTGATCCAATCCTCTCAAAAGTAAATCTTCTACTCTTAAGAATCTCAAGTATCAAGTGTCTTCCTCCTTCACCCTAGCCTTGCTTTTATAATCGTGAGTTACAATCTATTTCTAATCTCACTTGAGATTTAGATTGCATGAGAAAATTGCATGTTAAGTACTTTTAACACTTTCCTCAAATAACTCAATGAACAAATTACATAATTAATTAATAAAAACAATTCACTTTAATAATTCCTTTAACTAAAGTAAATTCAAGAGTAGAAGGATTTGGACGATTTCCACACGTCTAGACACATAGACATGTGTGGAAATACATGTATGATGCTACCACTAACATCAACACTCCCTCTTAGTGAGAAAGGTATTCTACACCACTCCAAGTCTGCCTTTGAAGAACACAAACTTCCCTTTCTTGAAGGGATTGGTCAGAATATATGCAACCTGCTCATCTGTGGAAATATATTGAAGCTTCACTTCTCCCTTCTGGATCCTATCCTGGATGAAGTGATATATGATCTCAATATGTGTGAGTTACAATCTATTTCTAATCTCACTTGAGATTTAGATTGCATGAGAAAATTGCATGTTAAGTACTTTTAACACTTTCCTCAAATAACTCAATGAACAAATTACATAATTAATTAATAAAAACAATTCACTTTAATAATTCCTTTAACTAAAGTAAATTCAAGAGTAGAAGGATTTGGACGATTTCCACACGTCTAGACACATAGACATGTGTGGAAATACATGTATGATGCTACCACTAACATCAACACTCCCTCTTAGTGAGAAAGGTATTCTACACCACTCCAAGTCTGCCTTTGAAGAACACAAACTTCCCTTTCTTGAAGGGATTGGTCAGAATATATGCAACCTGCTCATCTGTGGAAATATATTGAAGCTTCACTTCTCCCTTCTGGATCCTATCCTGGATGAAGTGATATATGATCTCAATATGTTTGGAATTTTCATGGAATAATAGATTCTCAGAGAGTTTGATACAACTTTGATTATCCCAGTATATCACCATAGGATCCAACTCCTGATCAAATAAACCTGTAAGAAATTTGTGAATCCAAATGGCTTCACAACTAGCCATACTCCCTGCCATATACTCTGCCTCTGCTAAACTGAGTGTTATAGAAGTATGCTTCCTATTGAACCAAGTAATCATTGTTGATCCCAACCTGAAGCAACACCTCGAGGTGCTATTTCTGTCTATTGCACTACCTGCCCAATCAGAATTTGTATATCCCTACAACTCCACTACATCTCATCCAAGATATCTCAATCCATACTCCAATGTACATATCAAGTACCTGAGCACATGTTTTTTTGCGATCCAACACACTTACCTCGACTCCACCATGAACTAACTCAAGGTGTTCAAAACAAAACAAATATCTAGCCTGGTGTTGTCCAAATACATCAAGGATCCTAATAGTTGCCTGTATATCCTGGGATCCACCAATTTTGAATTTGAAGTATCAATATTCTTCAGATTAGTAACCATAGGTGTAGCCATTGGTTTATAGTCCTCCATCCTGAATCTCCTCAAGGTCTCTAATGCATACTTCCCTTGTCCAAGGAAGATCTCTCCTGATACCTGCCATACCTCTAACCCCAAGAAATAATGCATTAAGACAATTTCCTTCATCTCAAAATCACTAGCTTAATCTGCTTTGCACCTTGCAATAAGCTCCTCTGTACCTGTGAGAAATCAATCATCAACATACAGGACCAAGATGGGAAGATCCTCTCCAAAAAGTATGAAATACAAGTTAGGATCTGCCTCATTCTTGGTAAATCCCATACTCTATAAGTATCCATCAATCCTGGAATATCACACCCTTGGTACATGTTTAAGTCCATACAAGTCTTTCTTGAGCCTACACACATGAGAATCCCTCCCATGTACCTCAAAGCCTTGAGGTTGCTCTATGTATACTTCCTCATCAATGATCACATTGAGGAACATTGTTTTCACATCCATCTAATGTATCCTCCACCTCATAATTGAAGCAATGGAAATAACAACTAGAATAGAAGCATACATGGCGACTGGTGCAAATGTCTCCTCGTAGTCCACTCCCTCTTTCTAGGATAACCCTCTCGCTACAAACCTTGCCTTGAACGTTTCTATGCTACCATATGTAGCATGCTTGATCTTGTAGAGTCATCTGGAACTCACAACTGACTTCCCCTTCGGTCTCGACACTATGTCCCAAACATCATTCCTCATAATAGAGATGTACTCCTCTACCATGGCATCCCACCATAACTTCTAATTTGATGCTTCCTCAAAACTGGAAGGCTCATCATCAATGGTGCTACTCATAAGCATCATATAATTTGGAAACTTCTTTAGAGTCCTTCGCTCTCTGACTGCACTCCTCGGAGCCTCACCAACATTACTCAGTGTCTACAATAGCCACTCGGGTCTCCTGACAGGACTGTAGAGGGATAACGTCTCCTCCCCACCTAAAGTCTGAACCGTTGACTGTTTCTCATCCTTCAGAGCCTACTGCTCCTTATCCTTTGTCACTATTGATGACTCATGAGTACTCCTAGATATAAAGTTTTCCTTGAACTTAACATCTCTACTCACAAATGTCTTCCATTGTGCTAGAATGAAGATCATGTAATCCTTTGAGGTTTCGTTGTACCCCATAAATACACCCTTATGTCCTAAAGGCTCCATCTTCTTCCTCTTCTCCATAGGCACATGGATGTAAAATGGATAACCAAATATCCTCAAATGACCAATCTTTGGCTTCACTCCTGAGAGCGCTTCCTTTGGAGTCTTGTCCCCCAATATCTTGTGAGGAATCATTTTCTACACATACATTGTCATGTTACATGCCTCTTACCATAGGAACATAAGCAACTCTTGGTCATGTATCATAGCATGGAAGAACCAATGATGGGTCAATTCTTTCTCTATGCAACCCCATTATGCTAAGGGTTGTATGATATTGTCAACTCCCTCTTGATTTGTGTATCCTTGCATAAATCCTTGAATTAATTGGAGGTGTACTCTCCCCCATTATCTGACCTCGAGATCTTTATATTCTTACCTGTTTGGTTCTCTACCTGAGCCCTGAACTCTCTAAACCAAATGAAGACCTCATCCTTGGTCTTCATAAAGAAGATCCGGGTTTTTATGGAGAAAACATCAATAAATGTCGTATAGTATGATGATCCCTATAATGATGCTACATACATTGGCCCAGTCACATTTGAATGAATAAGATCCAAGATCCCCTTGGACCTACTCTCCCTACTAGAAAAAGAAGCTTTGGCATTCTTGCCAAGTGCACACCCTCTACACACTCTTTGATGCTCAATCATAAACTCTGGAAGATCTGTAACAATCCCCCTCAGAATCAGTAAC
>CBVK0100189453.1:0-13921 GCA_900067695.1 Picea abies | reverse complement strand
TATAGTTTGACCCTGAAAGTGAGAACATAATTACTATAAATACAAGATAGATGTGCGCATTTGTAGTGCAATCAAACAAGAGATCAAGTCTAAGGTGCGCAAAAGTGATCTGAGGTGCGCTAAAGGAAATGAGGTGTCTTTTTGGGATCTAAAGGTGTGCAAGATAAGTCTAAGGGGGTTTTTGAGATTTTCTTCTTCTTAAGGTGTGCTAAGAAATACGGAAGATCTGTGATATTGCAATGTGTGTTGTTTTGAGGTTGTGACGCTGCAATGTGCGTTAAATTGAGGTTGTGATGGTGCAGTATGGAATCACATTCTGGGAATGATGCTATGAAGCTCGTTAGGGCATGAAGATTACATGTGACTAGGATTTGAAGGATTTTGTCTGTGGAAAGAAGCATGCAGGTGAAGTTAGAAATACTCTATGCATAAAGATCTTGGATTGGTCTCTACACATATCTTGTTGAGTTGGTGCTCAGGTGATGGGATTGTTGTCTCCAAAAGTTAAGTGCTTGCAAATATTGTAACAGTAGGTTAGTGTCTATAGGTGTTGTTGAGTTGGTGCTCAATTGAGGAGATTGGTGTCTTCAGTAGGTTGGTGCCTTGAGTTGGTGCTCAATTGAGGAGATTGGTGTCTTCAGTAGGTTGGTGCCTACATCTTGTTGAATTGGTGCTTCGTTAAGGAGATTGGTGTCTCCAGTGGATTGATGTCTACAATATTTATAACAATAACTTGGTGCCTACAAACATTTATAAAGATAAGTTTTATGGTTTTATCCCGGTTGGATTTTCATGTTAAACTCTGTGATTTGAGTTTATATATGATTATTGTTTTTCGGCTAATGAGTAATTAAAAAATGTAAAAAAATATCTTACACGGATTCAACCCCCCTCTTAGTATAAGCATAAGGTTCAACATAATCAATATCAATATTGTCACATTCTTGAAGCTCTTATATCCAACTACAAATTTCCCAAGTAAATACCCAATGTCAACAACAACATACAGCCAACTCAAATGCAAATATGCATCTCTACTCTCAACTGGTTTCTGGATATGTTATCTCAGATCTGCTTTCTGGAGCCACCAATGCTCCCATGCTATTGAGTTATCAAAGCTCCAATGCCAACTCAAATGCATCAGATATTCATCTCTACTCTCAACTGGTTTCTGGATATGTTATCTCAGATCTGCTTTCTGGAGCCACTAATGCTCCCATGCTATTGAGTTATCAAAGCTCCCCAGCTAAACTCCAAGCTCTCCCACTAACTATCTCATACTGCTTCTTGAGCAACTCCAACCTCCCCACTATTGAGCTACTTCGAGCTGCCTCAAATGAATTCAAATGCTCCTTTCATTTTCTGCATGTTGAGCTACTCCAAGCTCCCCGCTGATGATGCCAAGCTCCCCACTATTGAGCTACTTCGAGCTGCCTCAAATGAATTCAAATGCTCCTTTCATTTTCTGCTTGTTGAGCTACTCCAAGCTCCACGCTGATGATGTAGCCCTGTTTGACATGATAGGCTTTGAACCTCTGGGAGTTCGTTGACCATGTCAACTGGGTTCCACGGTTCCACATCATCTCTAGTTGATCAATGTTGAACATGTCAAACAGGCCACATCATCAGTACTCTCGGATGCCATGTGTAATGGCATGAATAGCCCCTGGATTTATGCCTGTTATCTGCCAGAATTCAACAAAATCAGTAAAACTCAATTCAATTTTTTTTGGGTGATGTGGAATTGTCAATCTGCCAGGGATACTCCTGCGTCATTTTCAGTGGTCCAAGCCAGCAAAATGAACTCAAGGAGACTACTCCGGCAGAAAAATCTGGTGAGCCTTCAGTAACCAGTTAGATCTCCATCTCATGACGTAAAAGGACATGATCCCAGCTCTAATGCAGCTCCAAGTGCAGGGCAGCCATAAGCGTCTAAAAGTAGCATGATTCAGCGGATTAATCATGCACTGAGCTCAAGAAACAAAGGAGAAAGACGTCCAGTTCCGGCCATGTGACTTTTCAGCGAAGAAAAGGAAAAGGATAGGCAACGATAACAGTGATATCTCTGTAAGAGGAACGGGATATAGTCCAGCCTCATATTTTCTTTCGTTTGTCTGTCTTTTATCTCCTAGACAGGATTGCTAGGGCATCCAATTCAACAAAGATTGTAGTGGTTTACCAGTGGCATTTTTGGAATGTTGATTTTTTATCATTTTTTTATTCCAAAATTACATTGAATTATACGTTTCACGCATCGTTGTTGATTAACATTTTATTGTTTTTTTATCATTTTTTTTATTCCAAAATCACATTCAATTATACGTTTCACGCATCATTGTTGATTAACATTTTAGTTGTATGGATCCTTAATTCAAACTGTTACTAAGATGAACTATAAATATATGGCCAAAAATCATGTCAAAGCAGTGAAATTGTTGGCAATTTAATATTTAAATTTAGCTGGCTCAATGAATTCATAGTCCTGTAAGATGTATTGCAGAAGATAATGTCTCCACATTTTGACGCCCCGGACAGAAAATAAAAGTCCTAAATCTTGAGTGGCATGGCTGCTTTCATGCCCATTTTGATTACTAATCCTTTTTGCATAACACACCACTAGAACTCTTACTACAATCGAGCTACAAATAAAATTGGTACAAAGAATAGCAATATCATTGCAATACGGGAGGGTTTATTAAGGTCAATCCAAACAACATGAACATCTGTTCATGCAAAGACAGTAGGTGAACTTGCTACTCAGGAGAAGCTTAGTATGAATCAAAATAGTATTTTTCACAGAACCTGCCAAGAGTTTGATCTCAAGAGTTGTACAGTTGAGCTTAGAAAGCCAAAGGAATAAGGGTTAGTTAAAAACAAATTACCTCATTCCTTAACCACTGTAACAGTTGAAAATGCTGCAGTCCTATTGCTATTAGTGGCACAATTCTCTTTCTTGAATTATTTACAAGAGGTGTAGAAGTTAAACAGAGAAGATACTGGACAGCAAATACTCGTACATATCTCTGCCTTAATGTTATCATATGCATTTGTATACACTATTTACAATAACAATTGCCATAATAGAACTCAAGACCAACTACCTGTTGATATGGGTCCTTAACTAACCAAATGCCAGACCATAGGCATTCGGCAAGGTAAATCTTTTGATCGCCATTCTTTCTAATTCACTCCAAAACAATTGGCCAGTTGTTATATAAATGATGTCACAGCTGCAACTTGTGAATTCTTTCCTAGCGTATGGCCTGTTTCATCCTGGCATTCATCTGCCTTACCAAACATTCGACTTATTTCTTTCCTGTATTCAGTCAAAGATGTATGTGGTATTGATGGAGTCAATTCAACTAAATCACCCATTTTCAGCTTCTGACAAGGATCGCTAACAGTTTTGTGATTCACTCTTGGCCTCAGGTCCTCTTGTATTGGCAATCCATATGATGTAAAAGGTGAACTGCCATAAGCTATTTTGTCTAGCAAGTCCTTCACAGTTGAATTCGGAGGTAGTTCTTGCACAGTCATCTGCATAACAGAAAATAAGCAATCCTTTATTCATGAAATTGACAGGATGGAAGAAATTTCAAACAGCATAAATTAAAATCTATGTAAAAGCTTAGCAAATGGATTCCAAAACAAGCAGATTGCAAAGCGACCGCATCATAATATGGTGTTTTTGATAATATCATACTCACTTTATCATCTTCCAACATAATTACAAGGAGATTATCATTTGTGCCACATGGTGGGCTGCAGAATTTATCCATATGTGGGCAGCCATCTTTATGTGAAGGGAAAGGGCAAGGTGGTCTTAAGTCTGCATCCTGGGGAGATAGCCGCAGTTTAGTGTCCATAATCTCACTGTTCCATGTTAGCACCCATCTTGCCCACTCAACCATCTGAAGAATGAAGGAAGAGTGTGTCGATTCACCTTCCTTGTACCTCCAATGTGCAGCAACTCCAAACTCGGCTTGCTGATGCATTTCTTTAGTCCGTATTTGTATTTCCAGTGGAAGACCATCATCCCCACAAACAACAGTATGCAAAGACTGATACCTAAAGCGTTTGAAACACAAAACATGTGTCAGGACAGTAACCAAAAAATGGCCATTGGTACCTAACCTAATCTATAAATGACGTAATTTCAATAGAGCGGAATGATGTATTATGCTTAATCAAAACAGACTAATCTAGTTGGTAAACACTAGCATACCCATTAATTTTTGGGCACTTAACATAATCCTTTAGCTTCCCAGGAATACTTGGCCACAACTGGTGAACTATCCGCAGTGTAGCATAGCAATCCGTCTCATCCAAGACAATCAGTCGAAGACCACATAGGTCATGGATTTCATCAATTCTCTGCTTATTCCTGACAATTCCCAATGAACCTAGAGCGAATCAGCAATAAATGTTATAAGTTCAAAACTTAAAAAGGAAATGGCCTGCTTACAACACATTTGGGGCAAAGAACAGAGAAAGCCTACTTCAACATCTTCCGGTGAATGCTGTACAGGCTCTTAGGTCTGCCACATAAATCATAATAAGAAATGTTTTCCTTCTTCAGAGCTTCATCCAACTTTTGGATTGCAGACATGATAGTTGCTTCCCTGAAGCCTTCAGCAAGCCTGGCAGAAAGCTCTTCATGCTCCCTTGGCTTCAAGTATTTGAAGCAGAGGTCTTCTAATTCAGCTTTCCAACTCCAAATTCCAAGTCTGTTGGCTAAGGGAGCAAAAATCTCTAGTGTCTCTTTTGCAAATCGTTGCTGCTTTGGAAAAGATAGAACTCCCAAGGTCCTCATGTTATGCAATCTATCTGCCAATTTGACCAAGACTACCCTTACATCCATCATTGCAAGAAACATTGTGTGGAGACGGTCTGCTTCAACAGTCTTACTTGCTGTGTTGTTGTCACGGGCAAGCTTACTGAACAAACTTATTCTAGACACCTGTCAATATGAAAGGTGACCATTAATTGATGATGTAAAAAATGTAAAACTTAAACCACCACAAGAAATGGACTAAGTCAACAAAAGAAAAGAATATACAGAGGCAAGCAACATTACAAGAGGAACAAAAATGTTAGTAAAACATTGATACTATACTTTCAGTGCCACTGTCCAAAACAAACAGACTTGGGGTAAATGATTAACATAAAAAGCATTCTGTATGAAAATAAAATAGTAATGGATATTGATAACAGCAGTGCATACCCCTTGTACTAAATCTGCCACTTCATTTCCAAAGATGTCAAACAACTGGCCGTAGTCCATATATGTATCATCAAGTGTGTCATGGAGCAACCCTGCAACTACAACAATCTCACTTGATCCAATGGTTGCAAGCAAAATTGATGTCTCCACACAGTGCCTTAGGTATGGATCACCACTGGCTCGCACCTGATTGAAAAAAGACATAGAAATGGTTAAAACAAGACGAGAATAATAATACCTATTGCAGGTTTGAATATCTTACAACAATCTCACTTGATCCAATGGTTGCAAGCAAAATTGATGTCTCCACACAGTGCCTTAGGTATGGATCACCACTGGCTCGCACCTGATTGAAAAAAGACATAGAAATGGTTAAAACAAGACGAGAATAATAATACCTATTGCAGGTTTGAATATCTCTTGACAGAAATAGAAAAGAGGGGAAAATGACAGGAAAAGAAAAAAGATTCAAAGAAATATGTGAATCGAAGGCATAATTCACATTTAAACATATATCTATTATCCAGGAGTGCAGAATTATGTGTTTTAAGGGATAAGAGAATGTTAGTCAACAGAAAAGTTTGTGCCAATGTTACCACGAGTTTCTGGGACATGGGGAGGTAGGAACTGGGAATGCATATGGGGGATGTGTGGAGAACCCCCAAATTTTATATAACTAGAGGGGAACCTGCCTGAAATACTAAAAATTTAAAATTAAATATGAACAACTAAAACATAAACAACAATATTAATCATAACGGAATGATTCATTGATACATGACATTCACAATAAATTAAAATGATACATGACATTCACAAGAAATTCTTAAAAGTCAGTTTTCAAGGAAGGAGCACCCACGAGTCCCCCTTTTTGTGGGGTACCTGTTAAGAATCCCTTTTTAAAAAGGATTGTCCCCTTTTCTATGAGAAACGTCCCCTAGTGTGTTTCCCTGCATCCCCTTCAAAAGAGTACGGCAGGAAATGTCCCACTTGGAGTTTCTGCTGACCAAGAGAACAAGGAGTGTAGGGAGCACGCTTCCCTACCCTTGGGAATGTGTCACCAGTTAACAATGGTTTTTGCAGAGGTAGGTGCAAAAGGTAAAAAGTAACCTGATATGGAAGGCACATTTTGCACCCAAAGCTAGAGAGAGAGAGAGGGAGAGATCCAGGAGTGAAGAATTATGTTCTGGCGAGATTTTAAAAAGAAAAAGTTACTTACCAGACTAGTTAAAACAAAGGCAATGACTGGTCAAGTACTGGCAAAACAAATAAATATTCCAAACAATAATTTACATGGTAAAATTGCCCTGTTATGACATAAGGTAAGAAAGCATCTTGCAGTGGCAGACTTGTTAAAATAGAAAAATACAGAATGCACACAGAAAATTTTCTGTAAAACACTATGGCAGTACGAAAATGTCCTATTGGCCAATTGTCGAACCACTCAAGATAGCATAAGATAATTTTATTAATGTCCGAGAAATGACCACAAAAGACCAGATAAATAATACCTAGTACAGAAAAGAAGCTAAATAACTCTTGGAAACAGATGGATGAGAAGATGGGAAACAAATATATTATATGTATGTATATACACAGAAAGAGAAATAGAGAGATAGATAGATTTTATTAAATGTCCATGAGATCAAAATAATCTGTGGGATGAAATGATTACAACTTGAGGAGACATACCTTTTCCTATCAAAAGCATCTGGCAATGGACAATGAAATGAATATGGAATTACATGATTATATACAGAAGTATGTTGCCTCTAATTTGGGGCTGTTGAACTACTTAGTTGGATAACCCCCGTAAGGTTTTAAGGGGGGTGATCCAGGGCTAATTAACTGCTTAAATGGATAACCTCCATGGGGTTTTAAGGGGGCGATCCGGGGCTAATGAACTACTTAACTGGATAAACCTGTGGGGTTTTTTTGGGGGGAGGAGGGGGTGCAGGTTGGGTTGAAGAAGCTTGTGTCTATGGCTCATCATTCTCATTGCCCTCAACTGGTAAATTAAAACCTAATAAAAAATAATTTTAGTCAGTTAGGGATGCCCATCAATAGGCAAGTGAATTTAAGAAGAATACTCCTAACGCTTCCAATGCCATCTCATTTCTCAATAATGTTCAAAATCAAGAAATCAACTAACTGGGAAACTTTGGAAGAGTATGGAAAAACAGGAAACTATATCAAACAAAACAGAAATGCAATTTCAGGCACAATCCGTAGCAAGAAGTTGCTTTTGGATATCATCTTGTTTTTAAAGTTAAAATGAATTCACTAGAGTAAGAATACGACATTGACATACTTGGATCATTTGATTCATTTCCAATCAAATATAAACACAATTGACCCAATTTCTATATTCATGGCACAGACCTCCCAAGCAATGATAACATGGGTGCCTAACAAGCACAGAGTCTCATTTGAGCCCTAACGTTCAGCAGCTCAAAATATATATAAAACATATAACATATATATATATATATATAAGCTGTTAGTAAATGCTTTTGTTTTTTTGTGGGGAGCTATGAACACCATGCCACATTAACATGATACAGATTATAGTTTTTTTTGTGGGGAAGTATGAAATTAACATGGAACAGATTACATCCTCAACAAACAGAACAGCTCTATGAGATCCCAGCATCAGGCACCCCCCATTCAGAGCACTGCTCTCCAGGTTCGATCAAGCACCAGTCTTCCATCCGGAGTTTCTTCCCCATAGCCTTGAATGTTAGGAGAGCTGGGCTTCCTTGCTTTTGTGTTCTCCCCAAGATCATACAGGCTACAGCTAGGCCCCCTCACTCCCCTGAGGACATCATCCGTCATTGCATTGGTTCTTTCATGGTGATTAACAACTCCCATGTGGAGCCCGCCTCTTGATCCTGTCACTCAAACTCAGCAGCCAGTTCCAAGATGCCTTGACATCGTCACCTTTTTACTGCACCCATTTTTCAGTTTTCTGTCCTTCATGGTGCTTGAACATGGGTCTCTCCCAAAAGAATCTGTGATTTTCACCAGCTCACCTTACTCATGTCAAAGATAGCACATGAACTTACCAACTCACTTTAAGTTTGACAACGTGAACACAATTAAAAGACGATATTCAATATGCTTCGCGTCAGAGACAACCTTGCTTAGAAATTAAGAACTGTTTAGAATAAGACTGGAGTCCTTACTTGTCGTCACGGCATGTGGCATAAAAGACCATTTCACATTAAGATATAAATACAGGTAAAACGCTGATTTATTTGGTTTTGCTCCCTGTAAAAAGTTCTGTTAGGCTTAATTTCAAATATTTTTTGGCAAAAGAAAAGGGCAGGCCTAAAGAGAACAAGGGATGAGCTGCTTCACACAAGGAACAAAACACAAGTAAACTTTGAATTGATTTATTTTGAATTTTCTCTCAATACTTAATCTCAAATAAACTTAACAGATTAATATATGTGTGTGGGGGGGAGATAGCAGCTCTTGATGAGAACATGGGGCTTGGGTCCTCAATATGGTTACATAGAGCCCAACAGCACCATCAAAACAAGTGCGCACAGCCCATTGACATAAGTTTGTACAGTTTTGAACTACGGTACATAGCTAATCAAACTAAAATCTCACTATGAAATTGTCTACTGTTCAGTCCATAAACAACTAACTACACTGACTTAGATCTAGTGCACAGTTTTGAACTACAGTGCATAGTGCATAGCTGATCGCACTAGCCCCATCCAAAACATCACCTATACAATTGAAGATAATGTGGTTTACCCAAAAATAGAATCTCAAACAAAACCTCATTATTAAATTATCTACTGTCCAGTCCATAAAATCTAGTGAACAATTTTGGATTAAACCAAAATCCTACTCCCTAATTTGTCTTTAACAAAATTAAAAAATTAAAACCAAAAGAACTTACTTGGCCTCGATGTGCTTTCTCAGCCTGGTAAAAGGCCTTCATCACGAAATCCTCCTTGAAAACCTGGTGCTGCGCCTGAGCATCTCGGAGCATTTCGTCCGCATAGGGCTGTTGAGTGTCTGTGAGAAAATTCCCCTCAAGATTGAAAGTGAATTCTTCATCGGACACAGGAACACAGGAACCCAAGGCGCTGCGTAGGAATATATCCCTGCTAATACTGAATGCCTCCCATTTCTTCAAATTTTGCTGTGAATCCAATTCCAAAGCATGATGATGGCTGAAAGATACTGGCTTAGATTTATATGATCTTCCAGAAGGTGTAGAGAGAGGGGCCTGGAGAACTGAAACAGGGCTGCTCTGTTCTCTTAGCTTCAGAGAAGAAGAACAAGAAGGAGGAGAATATACATATTGAATGTCTGAAATGCCCATATCAATATGGGCATTACTGGTAGACCTCCGGGTTTCGAACCCCATACCTTCGGTAACGGAGTTCTTAACGCCACAAGTGGCAAATAGGCAAGAGAGACCCCCAATCAATGGGGTTTTCTGAACTCCGTGTAAATCGTCTGAGGAACTTGTTGGGTGGGTTCGTGATGTTGTTGGGGTGGTGGCGAAGAAAGCGGCCATTGAAGTCGCCATGTCTCAGACTCCAAGAGACCCAGATGCAAATGCAAATGACCCACAAAGAAGGAGATCTCTTTTTTCCTTCAGAACAAGGTCTCGGCGGTTATAATGGGTTGGGGGATGTCAATGCAGACAAAATCTCGCTATCCATGGAGGGTTGTTTCTCACGTCTCCCAATTGAACAAGGAGTTAAGCTTCTCATGAATCTAGAAAACCGCTACCCGACGTCTGTTGGCCTGGGCTGTCCCTGAGGTTTTAACGGGCGCTCACGTCGCCGAAAACCGGAGAGTTGTTTTCCGTTGCTTTTGACGGAGTATACGCAGTGTTATATCCTACATTGCGTGAGATACACAGTGATCTATATTTTAATTTTAGATCTCGAACGTTGCGTGTACACTACAAGGGAGGGCGTGGCATTTGGGAAAGTAGTAAGCACGTTGGAGTAAATCAAGAGAGTGTGGCGGTGTGTTATATATATATATATATATATGGTAAAAGGATATCTTAATTTTAATTCAGTGGTTATTCTTTTTTATTTTGTATGGTGGAATGGGGTTTCTTCAAGGTTTAGGACTGTGCTGGGTTCATTATTGTTATAAATAAAACTATATTACTTAAAAATAAGTAGGGTCTGCTTTGGAGCACTGAACTTTCGCTAAATCTTATTCCAAAACCAAAATAAATAATATAAAAATATTATTTAGGATTATAATTAATATTATATTGAATTATATTATTATTATTATTATCTATTAAGGTGAGTTTCTGAGGTAGAAATTGTTTAATTTTACTTATACTTAATACAATATATTATCTTTAAATTTAATTTATTATTAAATTATAATTTAGTAAAAAAATATTTGTATTTTTTAATGAAAATATTTTATTAAATTTGTGGTGTGATAAAGAATTAGAAGATAAAAAGAAAGTAAGATATTATAAGAAGATGGTCAAGCCTAATTTAGAATATCAAAAATATCTATCAGTTTTGAAAAGTGCAAAAAAAAAATCAGCATTGCTAAAATAAGAACAAATTCAATTTAGCCTAGACAATTCTCAAAACATCATGGAATGAAATAATCTGACATCTTTGTGACATTAAGAGGGTTGTTGAAGATGAAAAACACTTCTTCTTAAATTGTCCTACCTATTCATAAATTAGATTTCAATTTAAAAATATTTGCCACAATACAGATTCATAACCTCCTAAATCGTCAAAACTATAGTGATCTTAGAACGCTTTTCTCAATGCTCTTAAGGTCCGATAGACCAATTAGGTCTTAGTGGACGTTAATCATCATCATCATCATCATTAAATAGATAAATACAATTTTAAATAAATCAATAAAATCTCTTACCTTCTTAAAATATAATAAACCAATTAATCTCAATGAATATTAATCATCACCATCAAATTATAATTTTATAATAAAAATTATTTAAAAAAAAAACATTTTATTTAAATTACATAAATGTTTTTTTTAATTGAAAACTTCATTACATAAAATAAAATAAAATAAATATTAATTTTTTTTAAATGAGAATGCATTTTAAGTGACTAACACAGCGGCAGCATTAAAGATACAAAACCACTGGACTGGTTCAAGTATTATTTCATGTTTTAAAAACTGGTTTCATAATTCCTCTCACCAGATGCTACCACTACACATATGTTGGCATGTATGGCTTTCCCGAAATGCCTCCATCTTCACTGATAAGTCACCCTCTTCTCAACTCATTACTTCCATCATCGTTTCTGAAATCACTTTTTCTGCTAAAACTTTTAAGTTTAAACCTGTTAGGCAGCCACAACACATTACTCTTGACAGAGCGGTGGCCTGGTTTGATGGGGCCTCCCAACAGAGAGGCGAGCTATGCGGTGCAGGGGGAAAATTGATTTTAAATGCCCATATGAGTATTAGCTGGATGATAAATTGCAGCCCGGGGTCCAACACCAAGGCAGAGCTCATTGGAGCTTGGACCTCGCTGATCTTGGCGCATAGACACTCTGACAATTTACTGCTCCTCGGTGACTCCAAGCTCATTATAGACTGGTTGAAAGGCGAAGCAGACTTTCAGGTAGCAGCCCTCAATAGCTGGAAGGAACGGACCAAGGACGCAACTTTCCTCTTCAGCAATCTCAATTTCCAGCATATCTTCCGGGAAGCAAATAACGAAGCAGACACGCTCTCAAAAAAAGCTCTCCACCTTACCCCAAACCAAATTTATTACGCCTTTTGGGTGGACGGGCTCTCCACCTTACCCCAAACCAAATTTATTACGCCTTTTGGGTGGACGGGCATAAAGGCAATACTCACAAGATAAATCTTTGAACGTTTTCATTTTAGTAAATTCCAGATCTTTGGCTTTTTAATGGTGATGTGGGACCATTGACAAATTGATCCATGTAGCAGTGGCTTTGTTTTGATTCGCGGTAATTGATCCATGTAGCAGTGGCTTTGTTTTGATCCGCGGTTGATTTTTAGCGATCTCCGTATTGTATACATTTATATCCTTTTGAATATAATGAGTAATTTTTTCTCGTGGAAAAAAAAGTGACTAACACAATTTTTTTTAACTCTCATTTTGGTATTGTGTGGTAAAACTCTCACTTTGTTATTCCGTGTCGTGACGAGTATTCATTGTGGGAAAGGCTTTAAGTGATGCTCATACATAAACCAAAAATTCAATTATAATCCTGTAAAATATTTTTTATTACAATAATTTTTATTTTTAATTGTGGTGTTCAATTATAATCCTGTAAAAAAAAAATTATTTTTAATTGTGGTGTATTTAAATTAATTTTGATTTTTTATATTATAATTATATTTTGTAATATAAATTTAATTTAATTTCAAATTTATTAAACATCATCAAAATAAAAATATTTTAATACTTTAAAAACTATAAATTAAAAAATTTACCTTTATAATATTTTATTTTTAACATTATTTTTTAATAACTTTTTTTAATTTATTTTATTAATATTAACCCAAACTCATTGGAACAAATTAAAAAAAAGCATAAATCTCATCTTATAAATAAATACATGGAAATGATTAAAATAACAACTATTGTCTTATCATGTTATAGGTATTGTCGCTAAATAAATAGTTAAGATGAATATTAATGTGTATCATTTTCAATTTAAATTATGATTGGAATGTATATTTATTTTAATTTTTAATTTATTAAATATTTAAGAGAGAAAAAAAAATTAAAATTTAATAGATCAAAGTTTAAATATTTTTATTAGTTTAATTATTATGATAAATTTTGTTTTTGTTGTATGAGTTTTTGATAAAAGTTTTAAGTGAACACTCCACTCATCATTAAAGACAATAAAAACTAAATCACTAATTTTGTTTTTAATATATAAAAAAATTCTTAATTTATATTACTTTGTAAAAAAAAATTGGCAATTTTAATTTTATTAAAAAAGAAAAGTCCAATCTTTAAATACTTAAATCACATTTCAAATAAAAATATATACAAATGTATATTACACTTATAATACTAAGAATATTTTAATAATATATATTTTATATTTTACCTTATATAAAATAATGTTAGATTTTTCACTTTCTCTTTTTTTTTAACTTCTTATCATAAAATAATAAACATTATTTACTTTTACATTCAAATTTTAAAATTTTAATTTATAATATTAATAGGATGGATCCCACTACCTCTCTCAAAACTTGATTGACATAAACATCATGATATATTAAGACTTATCTATTAAATTAAAAATTAACCAATATAATTATAATAATTAATCTATCCCCGAAGGAAGAGGTATCAGAATGGAGTACAATTTGACTTGGTTAGTAGTAAATTATGATTGGGTTACTTAATTAAAGCTTTTTTATTATTTAGTAAGAGTGGGATCTTTTTTTTTACATTTAAAAGAGTGAAATTGTTTAAACATTTTTTTTAACATTTTTAGAGAAATTTGACTAAATAGATTTTGGTGAAACCATCATTTTCTATTTTTTAAATTATCTTTTTTAATACATAAATTAATTGAGCATCCTCAAAAATCCTAAAAACACTTGAATCATATTAACTTAAATCTAGACTTACAACAATTTTTGATCAAATTTTTGAATCATATTAACTTAAATCTAGACTTACAACAATTTTTGATCAAATTT
>CBVK0100189452.1:0-13921 GCA_900067695.1 Picea abies | reverse complement strand
ATGATTTGGGCATCCAACAACTTCTTTACCTCCCTTTCCATAATAGGCAGCAACATAGAATTTATTTGTCTTAATTTCTTCCTAAATGGCTTGGCCTCCTCTTTCAATGGGATCTTGTGTTGAATGACACTAGTGTCATATCTTCTGAGGTCTTCGTATGTCCAATAAAACACATTATAAAATTCTTTTAATAACTCAGTATACTCGGTCCTCTTCTCTCTTGACATGATGCTTAACAATTTGACAAATTTTGGGTCCTGCTCTGCTCCAATATTGCACTCGGCCACATCAACACCATCATTTGATATTTTACCCTTTACTGCCACATCATTTCTGTCAAATAATATTTATAAAGGGACCAGTCCCTTGGGGATGTGATTGTTGGGTAATTGGACAATGTGATGATCAACAATATACTTCAAGAAAACATTAGGATGAGGCTCTATTTCAGAGTTAGGATCTTGATCAATGTGCAATACAAAAAACTCCTCAACAGTTTCTAGGAATCTTTTGATTTCAAGATCATCCTCAAACACTCTCCAATGCTTGACATTGTTAGGTATAGAGGGTGTATATTTCACTTCTACATCATACCTAAGTTTAGGACGCAGAGGAAATTTGAAATTACTCGCTAAAACAGACAGAGAATCGGCCATGACATTATTTTCCCTTGGAATAAATGAAATGTTGAAAGCTGAGAAAAAACTATCAATGAGGTCCCATACTTCATTTCTGTAACTTCTGAGCTGAGGGTGTTTGGCCTGATACATATTTATGATCTATTGGAAAATCAACTCAGCATCTCCAAACACTGATATCTCTTCAATTCCCATGTCCTTCGCAACCCTTAAACCCAAAACGAGAGCTTCATACTCTACCACATTATTGGTAATTTCAAATTCTAATTTGTATGAAAGAGATATGGTTTCTTGAGTATGGGAAAAAAAAACTACTCTAGCACCAACACCTTCTCTAGAAGAAGCTCCATCAAAGAACATTTTTCAAATAACGGTAATTGGAGGGGAATATTCACAGAGAGTAATGGACTTTCTGATCTCAAGAGGAGGTTCAGGGGCACCAGTGAGCTACAATAAGCTAGATCCCAAATCAATATTAAGAGAAAATATAGGATGACTGGTGGGGTTCGCTTCATCACTAATAATGTAGGCCAATTGAGCCTCTTTGTATAGTCTTCTATGCTCCCCTCCAAACACAGGAATGGTAGCATATGTGAGGTCCATATACAAGGTTCCCCCAGGTCTTTTTATCCAAGATCTTGACAAGAGAATACCAAAATTGGGAGGAACATCAACCACCATGATATCCATGACCACACTCTTCATGGGCAGCTGAAACAAGGTTGCAACTAGATTTGATGACCCCAATACATTTCACCCTCCTTGAATTGAAAGAGTACAAATCATGATAAGATTTTGTGATTTATAATCTGATTTCTTCCATGACAGTGTTGGGCATGATATTATGAGATTCCCTAGTGTTCATCAGACAATTATGAAGAACCTTATCATGTATATTCAGTGATGTGTAGAAGGGAGGGGATGAATCATCTCTATATTCTACCATAGGACCTAAGATGACTACTGGATTTCTTTCTTGGAGTTTTACTGAGACTGTGGAATGACAGGGTGGTTCGGGTTGCAATAGCTTAGAGAGGGACATTTTGAATCTTTCGTTCTTGAATAGCTATGAAAGGGGGATAGGGATTCCGATCTTATAAATTTCATTCTCAAAGCTAAAGGAGGAAGGGGGCTTCATAATCTCTCTTACCTCTGGGACAAGGTCTTTGGCTATTGGTGGGGGATTCTGAGATTTTTTTTCTTTGTTGTTTTTTGCTACATATTTAGCAAGCTTCTCTGCTATGGAAGGCTGGTCAATGATGTCTGACTTCCCTTCTTTCTTCTTAGAATGGATGTTGTATTTATTTGGACTATTACTAGTCTTCTCCCTCTTACTTATCTCATTGATTTGATTGTTCATGAGGGACTCCTCGTAGGCAGATTGAGTTAAATGGGGAAAAGGGGAGGTGTCTTCAATACAATGAATTTCATGGTCATGCTCCTCTTCTTCCCTCTCCTCATCAATAACAAGGTTGTTTTGAAGGGGGGGTTGAATTTTCTGATCATTCCTATCTCTATTCCTCTGTTCCCTTGGCATAATGTGAGGAGCATTGTTATTCAGCCTCCTGAAGTTGGCTCTACTATCAACATTTGGGACGTTCTTGTAATCTTGCTTCCCCTTGAATTTAATCTTCTCCATTTCTACAGAGAGGGACTTCACCATCTTGGTCAATTCATCTACTTGAGGGTGAGATGCAGAAGAACTAGAGGTTGAGGCCTCATATCTTCCTCTCCCTCTGTCTCTGTCAACTTTTCTCCTAAGTCGGTCAACTGCTAACACATTGGATTCCACCTCCAGGGCTACATCTTGCATATGAGCCAGGGAAGTAGATCTTCTCTCTATAAGAGGGAGGCATAAATTGGGGTCAAAATCACTAGCATAAGTTATTTTGGTAGAGGCTTCTATAGGATTTATCTCAGCGGGGATCTTATTGTACATTTTGTTGAATCTTTTGGAGAAATCAGAGACAGATTCTCCCTCTTTTGTCTTATGTGATTCAAACTCTGTGATATAATACATAAAGCCTTTTTTTCTCCCCCACTGCCTCAAGAAGACATCATATAGAGATTCAATACCAACAATATATCTAGGGGTCAAGCCCTTGAGCCATTTCCTAACCTCACCATCAAGGCTCTGGACAAAAAATCTCATCTAGACATCTTCATTTTCAATATTTAGATTGTCTGCATAACTATAAAAAGAAACAAGGTGCTCTTCATCAGTTATGTCCTCTTCTCCAATGAACTTAGGAATATGTTTCAAGTAATCTACAATAGGGAGAGCATTCATGGGTTGAGGTAATACTAGAGTGGCATATATTGAATCCACTATGGCATCCATTCTATTTCTAGGAGGATTAGAACCCGCCATAGGGATATGAGGTGGAGGATACCTAGGAGGAGAAGGTGTCATGACAGGGGAGACTGGAACTGAATTTCCAAGAGGAAAGGGAAACAACAGAGGATTTGGAGAAAAGGCTACTAGGCTTGAGTGAGCATATGTTTCTCTTTCTATGAAATCAGTAACTCTAAAACGAGGAGTGGTAAAGCCCAGGGTAGGAAAATATTCTAAGGTGCTAGGTCTAAACCACAGTATAATTTCAGGGGAGACTGAAGTGACAAGGATTTCTCCCTCTAATCCCAGACTAGGAGGAGAAAACTCAATAGGAACACTCCCAAAGTTTAAAGTTTGGGGAACTCCAACAGGAGGTATAACAGAAGGATGAAAAGAAGAAATTGGAGTTCCTACATGATAATGAAAATCATCAGAAATACCTGGTTCAACAACAGAAGTACCTTGATTAAGGGCCTTTCCCTTTCTGATAATTTTCTCTAGGTCAGCTTCAGGTGTTTCCAAAGGCAGTTGTGGAGTACACCTCGTGTGTCTGCCTCTGGAAGCCATAACTGAAACAGTGGAGTCACCAATAGATCTTCCTTAATGGAGTCACCACAGTGGAGTCGCCATTTTCACAGTTGAAATCTTGATGCATTGGGTTCTCATGCACCTTCAGAACCAGTGAGCTTTGTTGTTCAATCCCAGGGAAAATATTCAACTTCGTCCCCAACAACGACGCCAGAAATGTTAGCACCAGAAGTCACCTCTAGATTGCATCAGAGATAAGCCTGATACCCGTCATTTATATCACAATGAAATGATTTAATGGTGGTCTAATGGACACAGACTCATGATGGTGTCGTTCTCACTCAGAAAACTGGGTTGGCACGCATAGGCAAGTGAGGTATTGATCTAACGTCAGTCAGTAATTTGCAGTATAGTGGTGAGAAGGGGGGAGAGTTTAAGGAGAATGAAATGGTCTGCTCTGGACATCCAGTCTTCCAGCTGCCTGAGGAGGAAAAGTTCCAAATACAAAATCCTCTTGAATTTAGAACTTCAAGAAACTGAAACTGCTATAACAATACTGCAATCAAACATACATTACAATATAGTCACAATAACTTGACTGGATCCTCCATGCCCAAGCTCTCATTATTAGAGGGAAAAGAGAACACAAGAAACTGATTAAAACTAGTTGCAATACCATTGTGATAAAACCTACATCACAAAAACATAACTACCCTCGACTGGATCATCCATGACCGAGCGTTCTAACACAACTGTTACAGAGAGACGGAAGGAATTGACTTACATTAAACAAGAAGTCTCAAATGCATATAATAACCAGAGAACCAGAGGCTTTGTTAAAACTTTACAAATCGAGAGCTTAGCTCAACCATCGACACTAACAAAACATGAGAATGACTCCTATATACTCAGAACCAAAATCGCAGCAGCGAGTTCGAGTCATCGCATTAAAGGTGTTACGTCTGCATGCCTCCTGGCAGACTATGCGTGCAATCTCTGGTCAGACGCGAACTCTACCAGATGCAATCGTGCTTTAGAACGGGCTTGTGGTTGAGTGGACTAACTGACGGTCCTTTCCTGGGCTTTCCATTTATGGTGGAAACAATGTTCAACCACCATCACCTGTTTTAATAACTGCTTCCTCGGGATCAGAGAGTTCCAAGTCAACTCTGCATCTGAAGGACGTGGAGGTTTTCCCTTGGCTGTTTGCTGCTTCATTGGACCACTACAAGGGGACCCATTGGCGGGCGTGGACAAGGATTTGGTGAGGACAATGGCGTGATCGACGTGGAGGTGAGACAAGATACGACCATGTGGGAAGACATGGCAGATGGAAGGTGACTGGGAAAGTGCAGGTGACGGAAAATGTGCGTACTACACTAGGACATGATAGAGGTGAAGTGGCATGGGGTGATGATGTGGGGATAGAGGAAAGGTTGCAACAGTAGGTGGGATGGGGACCATCTTCCTAGATGGAGGTGAGCGATAGAAGACCTGGCAGGAGATGATAGGCGAGAGTGATAAGGGGATGTGACCCGAAGGTGAGTGGAAGACACATGGCGGAAGGTGAGAGGATGAAGTGCGAAGGTGGGAAAGTGAGTGGAGGATAGGTGTCGACAAGATGGAAAATGTTAAGTGAGAGTGGTAAGTGGGCTATTCTGGAGGGGGAGGGGTGGTGGTAAGAAGTTTGGAGTGGGGGGAGGGGTCCAAAATGAGGAGAACGCGCCACGATAATGGGGGCCTACGTGGGGAAACCACTTTTTCGAACCCCCCCCTTCGCTAAAGGAAGAATGTCCGGGGCGGTCCGATATGGGCCACACACCGTAGATCTGGACGCGTTGATCTTAGCTGCCCAGATCTACGTGCCAATTAGCACAATCGCGCCCAGGCCAAAAAACTTAGGATAACGCAGTTTAGTGGGTTTGTTGCCCCTTTTCTTCGCTTCTTTCACCAAGGGGGTCAACTTCTCAAGAAAAACACCCCTTTACAAATTAATGTGATAACATTAGGCTCCATAGGGGATGGCTTGCTCCCTGTGAGATGCCAAGAACTCTTCTGCGGCTCCAGTGCCTTATTGTTGGGTTAGGAGTCACCTAGTAAACTGAAAACAAAAGAAAAACAATATTTACAAAGACATGGGAGCCATCCATGGCTCAAATAAATAACTTCTTGAGAAAATTCCCATTTACAGGGCCACCAAAAAATTGATCTCCCTCCAAAATCTGCAACCTGTATGTATTATTCATATATATCCCGGAGATTTTGAAGGGCTTGATCCACAGGGATTCAACCTTGTTGTGCTTTCCTATGTCCTACTTGGGTGCATCCCATTTTACTACTAGATCTCCCAGCTGGAAATCCTCCTTACTGTTCTTCCTGTCAAAGGTGTGCTTAATTCTCCGCTAATGGTCACGCTCTTTGTCTATCATTTGTTCTCTTATCTACTGCACTTCTACCAGTTGATGTATCATTCTGATCATATCATTAGGCTCTTCTTGAAAATCTTGGAAGAACTTTTCCACAGGTAGGGCAAGATGAGAAGGGAAAATGGCTTCAACTCCATACACGAGATGAAAAGGAAAAACACCCAAAGACCTCTTTGTTGTCAGCCTATCAGCCCACAGAGCGAATTTGAGCTTTGAATCCCATGCCTTCTTATTATCCTCTAACAGTATTTTAATGATATTGATAAGGTTCTTGTTGGAGGACTCTACTAATCCATTGCTTTGGGGGTAGTAAGGGGTAGAGTGGATTAATGAAATTCCAAACTTCTTATAGAATTTGATCAATGGCTTAGACTTGAAGGATGCAACATTATCAGTGATGATTCTGTTTAGACAACCAAACCTAGCCATAATATATTCAAGAAAACCAATGATGACTTTGTGAGAAGCGCTCTTTGTGGGGATATCTTCTATTCACTTGGTGAAATAGTTTGTTGCAGTTAAGATTCATCTGTGCTGACCACTTGAAGTAGGATGAATTTCCAAAATAAAGTTGAGGTCCCACTGTTGAAAGGGTCCTGAGGCTATTACAGGCTTGAAAGGTAGATACTTGAGTTGTTTCTTCCCAGATAATTTTTGACATTTGATACAAGCTCCGACCTTCACACAGACATCAGTGAATAAAGTAGGCCAGTAGTACCCAACCCTGAGAATTTTATAGGCTGTGGTCCTCCAGAAATGATGTCCCCCACATAGGCTATTATGGAAATCAAGCATAATCTTTTGGGCATCCTGACGGTCCAAACATCTTAGAAGCACACCTAGAGGGTCTTTCCAATACAATACATGGTCAATAAGGAAATATCTAATTGCTTTTAGATTTAAATCTCTTGGCTTGCTTCTTCCCATACCGTCAGGGGATCTTAACTCTTGCAGAAAAAATATAACATCTTTGTACCAAGTACATTCTGCCAATGGAGGGCTATCCTGTGGATTTTTATCAGCAAAATTAGCTTACTGACCCTTTGAGCAAGTGTTGATGAAGCTAACCCCCAAATATTTACAATTTGATTCAGCCAATAGCTTGGCTAAACATTGACCTTTAACTAGCTTGGTGGGATTTATTTCCAAATCAAACTCAAGGATTTTGGAAATCCATTTTCTCCTTCTCCCATCTATGTCTAGTTGAATAAGAAAGTCCTTCACAGAAGCTGAAGAGACATATGCAATGATTTTTGAATGCAGAACATAGACTCTGAAATATTTGAGAGATTTTACTAAGGCATGGGCATGTTTCTCCATGATGTCGTATTTCATCTCTGCATCTCTCAATGCCCTGCTAAAAAAGGAAATCGGTTGCTCCAACCCTTCAACATTTTTATGCAACAAACCCGTTGCCACTGTATCAAAAGAAGCAAAGGAAAAAATTCAGAAAATCCTTGGAATAATCGGGACTGATTAGCATAGGTATCTTAGTCAATGCATTTTTAATTTGTTTAAAGGATTCTATGGGCTCAATAGTCCACTTTACTTCATTCCCCTTTCTAAGCATGGTTGTGATGTGCTTCACCAATTCAAAAAAAATTTAAATAAACCTTCTTAAAAAATCAATTTTGCCCAGGAAAGACTGAACCTCCTTCCTGGATCTGGGAAGTGACAAGGTTTGAATAGATTCTACCCTGCTTGAATCAATTATGACCCCATTAGTTGATACTATGTGCCCCAACAATTTTCCCTCTTTCATGGAAAATAATGACTTTTTGGGATTTAGGGAGAGGCCAAACCTTATGCAGTTTAATAAGTCTTTCCTCAGATGATAGCAATGTTCTTTATCAGATATGGAAAAGACTATTATGTCATCCAGATAGATGACCGAAATTTTATCCTTCTCCCCAATGAAGGCAATGTCCATAGCTCGTTGAAAGGTTGCCCCTGCGTTCATCAATCCAAAGGGAATTTTGGCATACATGAATGTGCCCCAAAGAGTGGTGAAGTTTGTCTTTTCTCTATCTTTAGGCAGGACAAAGATTTGATTGTAGCTAGAAAATCCATCAATCATGGAAATCCTTGATGCACCGATTATCCTTTGCAGTATGTGTTCCATCTTTGGTAGGGGGTAGTTGTCCTTCTTTGATCTCTTGTTCAGGTTTCTGAAATCAAACATCTAATGCTTTGGTGAAGATTTGTTTTCTGCAACCTATGGGAGTTAATGTGTTTTGATAGATGTTTGATGTCTTGAAATGAGATTTTAAGTATTGAACTTATTGGAGAAGATTATTCATTGAGTAGTTTGTTGTTTCCCTCTGTTTTATATTATTTCATTGGTTTGTCATTAGTGTGCCATCAGCCAAGGAGGGCCCTCATCCATATCATTCTGCCAAACCAACCTTGCCTTTGTCTTGATAGAATAACCCTCTGACCAACCAACAAAAATTGAAAAGAAACAATCATTCTAAATTGATAGGTGGCCTAGATTTTCTCTTTAGCAGTCAGGTGCAGAACTTAGGACCAACATCTTCTGGCACCGTTGCCATGGAATGGAGTAATGAAATATCTTTCCCTAGGATAACGACAATGATCAGATCTTATATTTGATAGTGAACAAAGACCAGACACATTCAGACTGCATAGCATTTACCTGGCAACTCCATGGTTAAAGAATCCAGTGGTGACTCCACAGTTTTAAGAAGTCATAGTTTCAGATGGAATCCATCTTGGCTCAGAGGTTTTCTCCTTTAAATTTCTCTATTGTTCCTAGTTTTCCAAATGTTATACCTACTATAGATGAGTGGGGTGAGTCTTTTCCTAGATTTAGAGAACATAGAGATGACAACCCTGCTGGGAATTTGCTTGAGTTTCATGAACTCATGCATCAGTGGGGAATACATCATGAGTATGTAATAATGACGATGTTCATGTAGTAATTAGAGGGATATGATCATGACTGATATTGATCCTTGCCCCTTGCTAGCATCTCCTCCCTAGAATAGTTCTATGCTGCATTCAGTAAGCATTGTAAAATATTTTTTCCAACTGATTTACTTTTTGAGAACTGTTGTGAAGAATTTGAATCTCGTATTCAACAATCACTTATTATTTCTTATAGTTGTGAAATTAAAGGGGACTTTTCCATTGATGAAGTGGAGGAAGATTCAATTACATATTAGTCTTCTTCTAGTCCTTTTATTCAAAAGGTTGATGTTGGGAATTACATTAATGATGAAATTGATGATAACAAGGTTTTGGATATATATTGCATTATTCTAGGTGACTCAGATAGTCGTTGTTATGACACATGTTTTTCTATGTTGTCATAAAGATTTGATTAACTATGAGGAAAGTGATGTTGAAGGTCATGAGCATGTTTTTCCCCTTCTGAAATTGTTGAGCAACAGGAAATCTATAAGTCTGAAGATGACATTCTGGAGCTAGAACAAGGACAAACTAACAATGAAGGAGACATACCCGTTCATTTCAAACAACAAGATGACCAATATCAAGGGTTTTTTTCTTCTCTTTATGGTTTTGAATCACATGACTTTCATGAGTTGTTTCAACGAGGACAGGAGCAACTCAATCTTTTTTATAATGCATTTCTCACACAACAACAAATTTTTCCTCTCAACCATTTGGAGGCTTTTCATGAGTTTCAATATCCAATAGCGAGATGGATGGATTATTATTTTTACAAATTCCCAAAGGTTTAAAGTTTTACCATGATCATAATTTGCTGCTGTAAGTACCAGGTGCTTGCCATCTTTTTGTTTTGTTTGATATATCCTCTTTGGATTATTCTAAACAGTGACCTGTGCATAGTTACGATGCTTAGTAAAATGTTTTCTTGGTTTCATTGGAAGTGGAATTACACATGATTATGTTGGTTTTAAGTTGAATAGAGTAGGTAGTTGGAGAATAAGATTGTAGTTTGAGCATTTATTTTTTAGTTTGTATATATTTTTTCAGTATGTTGGTTTTCAGTAGCTTTTTTGAATAAGAGACTCCATAGCCTAAAAAAAGGCTCTAGGGTTTAGTTTCATTTTAAAGTTTCAGTAAAGAATCCATAACCCAACATAGGCCCCGGGGTGTAGTTTCCACTTTTAATTGAATAAAATGCATGGTTGAGGGATAGTGATAGATACGTAGGGCTGATAGACAGAAATGCGGGTAAATGATGAAAGGTAAGAGCAGTTATCTAATCTCAAGGAACTGATCTACAGTTCTTAGCACCTCCCATGGACGATCTATCTCCAGTTGGAGCCAATGTTGTAACCTAGGTCTGCATCCCCTCCCTCTCCTCTTTTTTTCCTATGCCTTCATCAATTTTTACTTTTTCTAGTTTTTTAAGTCAGTTTCCCAATACTGAGTGTCTTGGACCTTATTCGTCTTTTGAGTCTTCGCACATTTCTATTTTTGTTTTTTTGGAAGGATAAAATTCATGTAATATTTGTTTTGGAATGCTTTTCATCACGTGCACCATTGATTGAGATCACTGCATCTCTACCAAGACATTTTATATGCATAGGAAATGACCGTGGACAAACGCATCCATTCAGAATCGTCATTTTCGGGCCAGGATTACCGAAATGAACAAGGAAATTTTCAACGGTAAAGATCCACCAAGAAAATCATATCAACGTATGTCATCCATTTAGGGGTGTAGGATCATGTGGATTTTAACACCAGGAGTCATCATAAGTCCCGAAGAGCTTAAGTTTGAAAGTCCCGAAGTAAATCTAGACCATTCATCGATCAGGACATGCAAAGACAGATCATTTACTTCAACAATTTTCCTTTAGGAGTTTTCCAAGAATAGCATTCATAAACTCCCGAAGCCCAGATTTCCAAAAAAAATCTGGACCGTTCATTCATCATAACACGTGGTGACAGATTATTCACTTCGGATATTTTCCTACAAAATATTTTTCATGTTTCACATTCAAAACATCTGAAGCCCAAAAGTCTGAAGTGAATCTGGACAATTGATCCCTAGTCAATGAGAACCGTGGATCTTTGCAGCAGGTAAATATCACTTGAATCATAGATCAACATAAGATTGATGACCATGCTTCATTACGGGGACGTAAACTACTCAAGCATTACTTTTCCTAAGCAGTCCTACAATTGGAACCATGGTTTTGTTGGAAGGTTATGTGGTCATTTGTGGGGGGTTGTGGGGCCAAAGGCAGTGTGGACCCAAACCACCCTAAAAACTTTCGTAATCACGTGCTTATATGACACTGTGTCACATCCATGTCACCTCCACTCATCCCACTCACTAATTTCACCCCTCTCGCCGCACGCCATCTGTCTTCCACACACGTCTATCACCTCCACCTCCCCTCCACTTCATCTACATCCATGTCATCAGCCTTCACACATCCTATTTTCCTATTGGATGCCCGCCTCCACGTATTTATGTCCACAATAAGATCATCACATAGAAATAAAGAAAAAGGGTCAGTTACAGGTGAGATAGAGTATGACAAAGATTTAAGTCCTAGTCATGCAATGATGTAGATTAGTTCCAGAAAACTTCACCAGGCTCTGCTCATGCAACCATGTTATCTCTAGTAGCCTCCAACAACTCACAGAAATTCCATCGTTCAACACAGAGCTCTGCTATGCCACTTTGAAGCCTATTTTCGGTCACTCAGTACCTCCAGCACATGCATCAAATATGTCAGAGACAATAGTAGTTTTATTTGATTAAGTCCAACATTTTCCTAGATTAGATGCAAGAGTGGTATTATGTGTGTGATAAGAACCACTCTTGTTGATTAATTCCAGTGTCTTAGTAGAGTTAATTATTTTATTTATGAACAGTTCCCTAAATTTAGGTCTCATTCCCCTAAGGATGAGAGCCTCTGCAACTCATTTAAATAGTTAGTTTTTGGATATTATAAAGGTCAGATTTTTTGAGGAAAGAATAGAAATACAATAGATTGGTTGGACTCGTTTTATGCATGTACTGAATTTCTCTACCTGGTGAACATACTCTTGATGACATTGTTTTGTTCAACTTTTCATGTTTTTTCATTCTTATCTGGAATACATTTTTTTGATTTGTGCAACATACATTTCATTTCCTTTCAGGTATTGTATGACTTATCTTTACTGATATGCAACCTGTCAAACAACTAATGCTTTGGTGAATATTTGTTTTCTGCAACCTATGGGAGTTATTGTGTTTTGATATATGTTTTATGTCTTGAAATGATATTTTAAGTATTGAACTTCTTGCAACAGATTATTCATTGAGTAGTTTGTTGTTTCCCTCTGTTTTATATTATTTCACTAGTCTATCATTAGTGTGCCATCAGCCAAGGAGGGCCCTCATCCATATCGTTCTTCCATCCCAACCTTGACTTTGTATGGATATAATAAACCTCTGACCAACCAACAAAAATTTAAAATAAACAATCATTTAAAACTAATAGGTGGCCTAGATTTTCCCTTTAGTAGTGAGGTGCAGAACTTAGGACCAACATCTTCTGGTGTCGTTCCTGAGGAAGAGAGTAAAAAAATATGTGTCCCTAGGAGAACGAAAAATGATAAGGTCTGATCTTTGATGGTGAAAAAAGACTAGACACATTCATACTACATATCATTTACCTAGCAACTCCATGGTTAAAGAATCCAGTGGCGACTCCACAGTTTTAAGAAGTCATAGTTTCAGATGGAATCCATCTTGGCTCGGAGGTTTTCTCCTTTAAATTTCTCTGTTGTTCCCAGTTTTCCAAATGTTGTTCCTACTATAGATGAGTGTGGTGATTTCTTTCCTATATTTAGAGAACATAAAGATGACAACCCTATTGAGCATTTTCTTGAGTTTCATGAACTCATGCATTAGTGGGGAATACATCATGAGGATGTACTAATGAAGATGTTCATGTACTCATTAGAGGGAGATGCTCATGAATGGTATCGATCCTTGCCCCCTGTTAGCATATCTTCCCTGGAACAGTTCCATGCTGCATTAAGTAAGCATTGTAAAATGTTTTTTCCAGCTGATTACTTTTTGAGAACTGCTGTGAAGAATTTGAATCTCATATTCGACAATCACTTATTAGTTCTTCTAGTAGTGAAAGTAAAGGGGACTTTTACATTGAGGAAGTGAAGGAATATTCAATTACATATGAGTCTTCTTCTGGTCCTTTTATTCAAAAGGATGATGTTGGGAATTACATTAATGATGAAATTGATGATAACAAGGCTTTGGATACATCTTGCATTAATCTAGGTGACTCAAATAGTTGTTGTTATGATACATCTGTTGTTCTATGTTCTCATAAAGATTTGATTAACTGTGAGAAAAGTGATGTTGAAGGTCACGAGCATGTTTTTCCCCTTCCTTATGAAATTGTTGAGCAAAAGGAAATCTATAAGTATGAAGATGAAATTCTGGAGCTAGAAAAAGGACAAGCCAACAATGTAGGAGACATACCCATTTATTTCAAACAACAAGATGAGCAGTATCAAGGGTGTTTTGATGCCCTTTATGGTTCTGAATTGCATGACTTTCATGAGATGTTTCAACGAGGATAGGAGCAACTCAGTCTTCTTTATAATGCATATCTCACACAACAAGAAATTTGTCCTCTCAACCAATTGGAGGCTTTTCATGAGTTTCAAGATCCATTTTCTGGACTCTTATTTTTCTGGACTCTTATTATTAGGCTTTTCTGGACTCTTATTTTTCCAAAATCCCAAAGGTTGAAAGTTTTACCATGATCATCATTTGCAACTGTAAGTACCATATGCTTGCCAAATTTTTGTTGCGTTTGATATATCCTCTTTGGATTATTCTAAATAGTGACTTGTGCATAGTTACAATTCTTAGTCAAATGTTTTTTCATTTCACTGGAAGTGGAATCACAAATGATTGTGTTGGTTTTCATCTGAATAGAGTAGTTAGTAGGAGAATAATTGTTAAGGTCCTAACCCGCACATAGGTAGATCAATGTATTCAGATGTAA
>CBVK0100189451.1:0-13922 GCA_900067695.1 Picea abies | reverse complement strand
CTAAAGCCGACATAAATAAAATAACATTACTAATATAAATTACAACTAATGGCCTATAGCCGACATAAATAAAATAACATTACTAATCTAATATGCCCCAATTAAGTGGTAATGAGCCAATATTAGGGCTTAACATCGCCAAATGTCCAAGAACTATAATTCAGTTCTGCTAACTGGATCGTAGCTGAATAATTAACCGTGAAGTGAAATAGTAGCCCTTCGATCAAATTCCCGATTAATCAACACCGTTGGATTACACCCGCAGGGACTCATGTTTATCCTATGCCCACTGGCTGTGACCACGGGACTAATCAAAAGGCACTTCGCAGTTTCACGAATTTTGTTGTGAGTCACTCTGACTCTTCCAACTCCCGATCACAAAATGGAGCCTTGCAGCTTGCAAGCTCCTTCCTTCACGTGCCCACCAATGATGACCACCAGCTACACCAATAGGCACTTTGCAATTTCGTGTATTGAAAATCTTGTGATGAGACTTCTCGAGTCTCCCATGTCACGATCTCCGAAATGGAGTTTAGTTGGGTTAGCTCCTTCCTCCAGCCTTCAACTATGTGACATTAGCTATGACCACGGGCCAAACATTCAAGCACTTCGCTTTCCAGATCAACGGTCCAGAACTTTGGTGATCCGACAGTCTAGATCATTTCGCTACTTCGCATATCACGAGTTCCTGTGTCATATCCCTTTGACTCCTCCAATGTGCAGGTCAGTGAAATTCCAATCACTCGCCATGTGTCCTTTGGTTCCAATGGCTAGGATTGTTTTGAGATTTCACATTTCGTGGAGTTGGAGGTTAGCTTACCTCTATTCTCCCGATTCACGAATTTGTGAAACTCCTCATCTGCTACGACGTGTCCTTCGAATCGAACGATACCCCTGCTTTCGGGACTTTGTAAGCCCACTTCACCTTGCACTTAAATATCGTGCTCATTCTTTTGGATCCAACGACGGTCGGTCCTCGTGCTCAGAGCTGACGCCTGAGATCTGTTCTCCTCTTCTGTGCGCTCCTCCTATCTAATATCAGATCTGACAACCATCGGGAATTCGGGATGGGTGATCCAACGATTATTGTTGCTCTTCACTGAGCTTACACTTCTGTTCTTTCCATGCCATTATTGTTGCACTGTTGATCTTTCTATCATTTGAAAACAAGTATACTCTCGTCGTGTTGATATTGCCATCAATGACAAACAAATACTCTACTTTCTGTCTGTAAACATGCCAACATCTTCATGCTAAGGTGGACCCAAATTCCCACATAACCAACTTGATTCCCTCGATGACTTATCTGCCAACTACTCATGTCCAACAATTGTTCTTGATAGTGTGTCCAAGTCTTCATAAGTTTTTCCAAGTCATCCCAAGTCTATCCAGTTCTTCTGTCCAAGACCCAATTCATCCATCCAACACTACCCAAGTGTGCTCGATACAACCAAGTCTTTCCAAGTCCATCCAACCCAACCGAAGTATGCCCAGTCCACCTGAGTCTATCCAACTCAACCCAAATCCGTCCAACTATGTACGAACTTTCCTAGTCCACCTGCCTACTCCCAAGTGTGCCCAACAATGCACCCAAGTACATTTGGTGGATGTGCACCTAATGGATGCATGCCCAATGGATGTGCTCCTAATGAGTGCATGCCACGATTGCGATCCATCAATACTTGTACTTGAAGGCACTTTGGTACTCTCGCAAACCCCAAGGGTGGGCCAGCCACCTCTGTTACCCTGTATATCGTCCAAACACCCAAGCTAGTCAAGATTTTTATGCCAATCTTATATGTTGTGTGAAGTGCATGTTTTACGGATGAGGTTACATGTAGAAACCTTCTTTGTCGTTCCTATGAGTGTTCCCTTTAAAACTTCTCTTGCTGTTTCCAACTAATGCGAGCTAGTCTATAAACAAGTTCTTGCCAATCAGCAAAAAATGGCTCGTCTAACCATCATCCTTCCCTCATGTCCATCTAATGACCATCATAGTGATCATGGGGCGATGGCGCCCAAAGCCACTAAAGGCTAGGGCCGTAAACTAAAGCTAGGTTAATATGTTAGCGTTAGTGTAAATTCTCCTCAATCGAGTGGGTTTTTAGTTAATATGGCTTGTATGGCTGATAAGATGAATGTAGAAATGGCCGACTCGTCCACTACAACTTTAATAAAAGAATTAAGTGGTTGATTATAAATATATAATTGTATTCTTCACTAATCAAAAGTTGTAGAAAAGGAAGTAGTTCCATCGGAGGTATATGTTATTTCGGAAATCCCCGGTTCGAAGCTGTGAGCCACTATAATTTATATTGAACCAGTACGCATGGCTACGAATCCAGTGGAGGCCATGGAAAACGAAATGGAGATGGAAACGGTCCCTGAAAGGTATATGGACATCATCAGCGCAGAAATCGCTTATGATCCAGTGCGATTACCACTGGACCAGGATCCCACTCAGCTTCTCTACAATAGAAACACTCTACAGACCATTTGGGAAATTGAACAGCATGCCCGAAATCCCTTTACTCGAAAGTGGTTTGACATTAAAAGCGCCATCCCCCAAACAGAATTGAGAAAAGAAATGCAGCGTTACATTAAACTTCACGGACTTCCTTCAAATACTGTAATTGCCGGGTATTCTAAAATTCTGGAGGCGGGAGAGATGGAGCGATATTTAATGAGGTTGCTTAAATCTGTTCAAGGGAGACATATAACGGAGAAGCAATGGGTGAAAATATGGAAGAAAACGAATATAGTTCGCTTGTTTTGTGAGTTTCATTCTGAGAACATAGAAACCTTCTTATCTCTACACGGCTTCAGATATTTTAAGAAAGTCATTCGCAAATCTTTAATAGAAAAGGAAGCCAAACAAGCTGCTCTGGATGTGGGTAAGGAAATAGTGAGGGCCATCGACGTCATAATAACTGGACTGAAATCACGCAAAGAAAATTCCATCGGGATTATTGAGAAGCTTAGAGAAAATTCAAAGGAACGTGAGCTTTCAAGTTTAATTATAATTCTCGGCCATGTTTATAAGAATAACGAAGGCTATATGAAAATTGAGTCCTTGATTTTGCGAGCATTTTCTACAGTATTTGATGAGATTGCCGCGGAGGCTAACATCGTCCTTGGAAACAGTAGCCGAGCCGTGCTGGTGGGATATCCGTGCGCCCTCGAGATATTATGTCGAACGAATGCAATGGATATCAGCAGCGAAGACTTGAATCACGGGATTGCTATTCTGGGAAGAACGAGGAACTCGCTTTTATATTTCAAACGATTGTACGTGAGAGCCCTGGGTAATGCTCTAACTATTTGCATCTCTAGAGAAATTCAGCGATCAAAGGAGATGAGTGGCCTTACGGCGGGACAACATCTTGAAGCTGAAGTGCAGGAGCAGCAAAATTCTGAAGCTCTTGAAGGTGAAGTGCAGGCGCAGCATAATTCTGAATCCCTTGAAGGGGAAGTGCATGTGCAGATTAATTCTGAAGCCCTTGAAGCTGATGTGCAGGTGCAGCTAAATTCTGAAGCACTTGAAGCTGAAGTCCATGCGCAGCTAAATTCTGAAGTCCATGCGCAGCTAAATTCTGAAGCCCTTGAAGCTGAAGTCCATGCGCAGCTAAATTCTGAAGCCCTTGAAGCTGCAGTGCAGGCGCAGCAAAATTCTGAAGCCCTCGAAGCTGAAGTACAAGCGCAGCATAATTCTGAAGCCCTTGAAGGCGGTGTTCGGCTTATTAGAGATATACTTATGGAAGAAGAAAGCCCATTAGCTCCTCGCATTCTCGGACGAGCTTTGGACATAGTAAAGGAGCTAGTTCATATGTTTGAACGTTTTTGTGAGACCGAGGATGAGGCGGGGGATCGAAACTTTTCCCGTTTCATTTGTGTAAACAAGTGCGAAATTCATTGTGTTCACTACAGAATCGCACAGGATGGATTGGATATCAGCGAAGCCATAAGCAGGAAACGAGGTCCATTGTTCGATGTTCAACTTCTCCGCAAATTCGTTCGTGTTTTAAGTGAAGATATATAAATGAATCCCTCTCACCAAAGGCATCTTTCTAATTTTTGTGAATGTTGGCTTTGGATACTTTCTTTTATATTTTATGTCTCGTCCGATGTCATTATTGTCTCATTGAATCAATCATTTCAAATAGCACCATGAAAAAATTGAAACATGTGATCCATGTGTACATAGTTCTGTACAGCTGTATGGGATCTACCTTGTATTGTATGGACATGTTTGAATTTATTGAAAAGTTAGGGTATAATTTATTATAAATGGTTAATTGGTAAAATTAAAAATTCATTTTTATTTATATTGAAAATTTATTTTAAATTTTTAAATTTTATAATTTAATAATTTTAAATATTTATAAAACAATAAATATGTTATTAAAAAATAAAAATAAAACATATTTGATGAACTTTTCCAATATTATTTTTTTTTATAAAATATTTATTTAGATATTAAATCTTTTATTTATATTTGTATATATAAATATAATTTAAAAAAACTAAACATTTTATTATTAAAAAATTCATTTTTTTTGAAAATTTTTAATTTTTTTAATATATTTGGAAATTCTATTTTATTTTTCACATCACATATCTTTATATTTCAAACATCTTTTTACTCTTCTCCAAGGGGTTATATTTCCATTATTGCTAAATACTTTTAAATCTTAAGTTGTTAACTTGTTTCTTTATATTAAAAAAAAATAGAACTCTAGCCAATCAAAAACATGTTCACAATTGTAATTTCAACCCAAGACTAAATTGTAATCAAGGAAATAATCATGGGAAATAATCATGGGCAGTTGTAGATTTCGATAATTTTTTACCAAAGAATCACCAACTAGACTTCATACAATCAAGCATGAGCTTCCTATTCAAAAGCATTTGCAAAACTATAACATAAATGAAATTGCAACATTAATTAATTGATCTCACTAGAGTATCTATAGGAATTGAACTTAATGAGTTAATGCTAATAACAAAAATATAATTAATTTTAATGTAACCAATACATAAAAAAAAAGTAAGGGGCTACTTTTGAGATGAAGGGGGTCCCGCCTTCTCGCAAAAGTATGTCTGCTAACACTTACAATCTCATGAATGCAATAGAGAAATGCTCATGAACCAATCTTTATATTCCAAAATTAACAAAGTACATAGAGATATATCGCATAGAGTTTGACCTACTCCTGTTATCAATATGTCAAATCGTATATGTAGGTGATTTCCTCTGGTATTTATACAACGATTTTAAAATTAAAGACTAACATTTCTTGAAATTTCAATGTTGTGGAATCCACTAAACATAATCAGGATATTACAATTTTAGCTTCAGACAAACCAATTTAGACAATAGAATTTTGTGACAAGTAATTTCATTATGATTTCATGACCGAAGGCATGAAATGCCAACGAACTCGTGCGCATCACAATAATCAGTTAGAACATTGACAATACATAATGCCTCTGCTATTGTAGTGTTGGTCAAACTGGATAGTGGATGTCCATGTGCATTTGATTCTCTCTGAAACCCAAATCTCTAAATCGACTTGAAGTGGTAAATATCTCAATCGTCAAGGAAACTATATCACCTATTCAACAAACTACAAGAATGTTCCGATAATGTCATCATCTCGACTAATTAACATAGTTCTCTCATTAAATAAGGAAAATGAAATAATTAGGCTAAGACAATTACCTTTGAACCAAAAATGTGTTTTGAGGGATATATGGTAAAAGGTATGTCATTATAAGATAACAGGATGGAAAATGACAAGGAAAATAGTAATATAAGGTCTTGTAGACTATACGAAAACACATCAAAACAAGGACCCTACATTGCCCCCATGACTGAGGAGTTGCATGTCCTCATGATAAACTGGACCTTTAGTCTCCCTTCATAAATGATTTCCAAAATTGTTGATACCTTATGAGTCATGTGTTAGGCCTGGACAAACACACGAGAATATACATTTAGCTCAAAAGTCCCTAGATGCAACCCTTCAAGTTTATATTTGGGCCTTGGATTCTACAAGAAGTGTTTCTTGGCCTTCTTATACCATCATCGATCCTTCCTTAGCAAACTCTTCCTTTCCTTTTTCAATCGGGAAATTTCTTCTTGGAATATAACACTAGAATATTTTAATAGTTTATTTTCATTTTTAATGAACTTGTCTACAAACGTCATTTGCCTGATTTTTATCTTTAATCTACCAATCCTCTTGTGCTTTACCATTGATTTGTGAATGCCAATCAATTCATCCACCATTATTTCTCCTACACTTTCATTGGTGGGTAGACTACATGATTGGATTTCCTCAATGATTTTTGCAATTTCTAGATCACCATACAATTCATTATGCTCTACAGACTACTAATGCACAATTATTGTTTCATAAAGAGTCTTTGAACGCTTTTTCTTAGGAGGGGTATTGAGTATTACCTCTTTCTCTATTTTTCTCTGAGGTTGACTTGATTCTCCCACAAGTCGGGAGTCCCAACTCCTTGTCATTATTGGTGTACTAGGTGTCATCGAAACTACCATGTTTCTCAGCGCTCTTGGATTTATTTAAGTTTGAGATGACTTAAAGTTATTCATCCCCTTCCTTGGACTCAAGGTCAGCTTTGTTTGTACCCAATTCTATTTTTTCTTCCTCAGATTCATTCTCAAGTTGATCGTCTTATTTTTGTTCATGTTCTCCTTCCTCATACTTCTCTTCATCCCCTTCAATATTCTCTTTAGCCTCCTCACATTCTGTCCCTACTGTTGGAATTATTGATTATGTATTGTCATTGATGGAAACATGAATCAAACACGGAAAATCATATATTGATGAGGTTAATGAAAAGGAAGGAACAAAGGAGTCCCCTAGATTACGAGATCATGAATAAGATCTCTTAGGTGAATAAATGAAGAGAAGATCAAAATAGATAACACTACCACATATGGGTGGATTATTCCATGAAATGTTTCCACGCTTCCACTAGTTTCATTTCTTTTTTAAACAGGGCAGGATTTTCGCCGATATTGCCACGAAAATTCGTAGCAATATCCACAAAAATCTTATTTTAACCTAGTTGGGATTTTCATTGCAAAAACAACGAAGTTTCGTGGAAATAACAACGAAAACTTTTCCTATCTCATTGGTCGGTGTTAACGACTAGTTGACTATTTGATCTATATATACATGACTTTAAGAAACTTTGCGACACAATTGCTATAATTGCAACACTATTTTTGGCTTTTGTTTGAGCTGTTTATTTCTTCCGTCACCCATCGGTTGAATAAATCCAATTCTCGATCTACATAGCTCAAATTTTGAACTTGGAAGGTTAGTATGCTATTTTTTTATTGATGTACTCATTTAACTTGTAGATTTTTGTTCAAATGTCCAAATTTCATGTAGCTTGTTTTTTCCTTGATAATATATTGTATGTGTAGTACCATATTTCATGTCTTTGGTTTTTGGATCTAGTTAGTATATTCTATGGAAAAGGGTATGTGGATTCCATAATATTCTAGGTTTATGGAATCCACTTACCCTTTTCCCTTCAATTGTAGCTATAATCTCTCTCTCTTTTCATTGATAAAGATATGAAATTGCTCTTGAAACTCAACCTTGATCGGTGAAATGATAGTAATTGATTGTCATTTTCTTCTCTCTTTTATTTTAAGACCTAACAAAAAAACACCAAGAAATCTTGATTGAAGCTTTGATACCACTTGTTACATCCCTAGTACCCAAAAGGGATCACACTTGCATAAATTGAAAATAATATAACAGTGACAATAATGGTTGGGATACTTGCACATCTAATGGTTGCCTAGCACTTACTAATTCAATTAAATGAAGGAAGAAATCTCCATGAATAAAATATTGAAGTTGATTGTTATGTTGATAATGATAAGTTATGGTATATATAAGATAGGGAGGAAACTCATGTTTATAACAACAAGGGTAATAACTGCAATATATTGTAACATTTCCCTCTTCCGCATAAATTCTTTGCTATCCTCAACATTTCCCTCTTCCACATATATATTAAGAGGAATATTAATAACATTTCCCTCGTCCGCATAAATTCTTTTCTATCCTCAACATATTGTAATAAATAATGGGTAGGTTGGCATTAGTGACAAGATAGCCTGTTGATTTTACATATAATTATTAATGTACGAGAGATCATCCATTATTTAAGCATGAAAAACAAAACCCAAGACTAAATATTATGGTTGACGTGATCAGGTCTGTACATTTTGCAAAACAAAGTACGAGAATTTCCATTATTTAAGCATGTAAAACAAAACCCGAGGCTAACGTTGTGGTTGACGTGATCGGGTGTGTACATCTGGACGGTGGAGAAAGTGCAGTCATCAACTCATTGGGAGATGAAACAAAGTCTCAAAATCCAAAGTGTATTCTTACATTTACTACACATAGAATGCCAGTAACATCAATCATTATTTGTATTTTTAATTAATACATGGCTATTTGTGGATTTTTTTAAAAACAAATAATTTAATTTTTTTAGTTTTGTGGTTAATTGTCACCTCCAACCAGGGGAAATTAATCACTTCAAAGTTTTTGACCAATCAAAAAAAATAATTTTGAATATTTAAAAATAAAAAAATATTTTTATTTATATGAAAAATTCTCATTAATAAATATTTATTGAAAAACATTATAAAACATTGTTAAAATTTTTGTAAATTTACAAAAGTCAAAATAATTTTGACTTGCAATCGATTGCTATATTCCCTGCTTTAGCAGGGACTGTTAAGATACATAAACACTAAATATAAACTTATGTTAGGTATATATGTCGTTATTATATAACGAAAACATTTGTACACATATGACCTTATTATAAAGATGTTATCTATGTTGTGATTAGGCACATAACAATCACTTTTAACTAACCACCTTCAACCATCTTAGCTTATGGTTAGCCACCTTTAACTTTCTTGGCTTATGACTAAGAACCTTTAACAAATGAACTTATGATTATATGCCATAGTCTTCCAATATAAATAAAGTATATTTGTTTCAACTTTCTCAATAAAATCCACATACCCTTTTCTGATATGCGATGTTGTTTCTCTAAAATTTTTATAATCACACACAATTCTAGATGTAGTGATTAACTTTAGTTTGTAGTTGATGTCACTTGTTTATACACTATTAATAAGGATCAATATCTAAAATATAAAAAATTCATGGCAAAATCTACGATAACATGATGAAATCTACTAGTCAGACAATGAAAAATGAGAACATGCCAAAGTGTCTTAGAAAATAAAATTGTGATCACTATAAGTAGCATAAAATTGTGACCATTGTATGTAGATGAAAATCAACACGTCATAATTTAAACCAACCCAACCCAATTGTGGATGACAAGTGGTTGGCATTCTTTTTTTAGTGGTGAATTTCAAAGATTGACATTTTGTCTACAAAACAACTTAGAGGCTAGTGTATGGCGTCGAGTGATTCAAGTTTGAGAAATTTTGACCACTTTCGTTAAATGGTGTGTAATTATTTTCCATGGTTATTCAGTACACAATACTCTATTGTACAAATTGAAGCATATCTATCTTAATAGTTAATCGATAATAAAAAAAAGTATGTCAAAATGTCTTAAGAGAAATAATTGTGAGGATTGTAGGTCACTGTAAATAAACATATCAGAATTGAAAGGAGTAGATAAAATATAAAAAATTGACAACTTAATGTTTGGTATGGTGTAGGTAAGACAATTATTTGTCAGGACAATGATTTGTCACAATGAACGAAAATGACAGGAAGCTTTCTCGGTTAAGAGTGACATTAGAGGCGAGGGGCGATGGAAAATGTTATTTCCCTTTCTATGATTGTAGAGGCTTGCAAAAAAGAAGACTTTTAGTAACAACAACCCAGAGATGTTGTAGGGATAAAGGGCATGCCAAAGGGGGTTATGAATATCGTCCCTTGGTAAGAGGATTCAATATTTAATGTATTCTCTGTAATAATTAGTATGTCATGAATTTTAGTAATATTTCTTATCAGGATTTTTATATTTTCTATACACACTAACTTTGCTACGTTGTTTTTAAATATATAGACGATGCCTCCAAAATGTCAACCTCTAGAGAGTTATTTTCCAAGTACTAGCAGAAATACTACTTTATAGGGAGATGACCTTTGAGATCAGAATATGGAAGCTGTTGATCAAGTTATTAATGATAATATGGATGGAGATAACATTAGTTATTCAAATCAGGAAGATGAGATAAATAGATTGATCCAAGACACATTTTCTCCAATGGATGGGGTCAACCAGGATGATAGTCACGATGTTGATCCTCTACTCGAGAAGTCACATCAACCTCTTTATGAAGGCTCAACAAAAAATATTTTATTTGCAATATTGTTGTTGGTGAACCTGAAGGTTTTGAATGGTTTATCAAACACACGTCTCACATAGATACTAAGGTATTTAATTTGTTAATTATTTATGCCTTCATCTTCACAAATACTTAAAAGGTTCAATTTTTTCCTATATTGATAATGTTTTCTAATTTGTAAATTAGTATATTGGATGATATATTGATGATTAATATTGTTTACATTGACTTATTGTTTAGAATTTTGTAGATTGTTAGGTGATGTTCTATTACCGACGTCAAATATTTTTCCATGCATATATCGAGAAATATCCATGATTATGAAAGAAATTGGAATGGACTATCAGGCTATTGATGCATGTCCTAATGATCATATCATATATTATGGACAATATGAATTAGAAAATGAATTCCCACAATGTCAAATAAGTATATACCAAACCGATAAAGTGTCAAAGAAGGTGCCTCGCAAAGTTCTTCCTTATATTCCAATAATTCCACGTTTCTAGCGGTTGTTCAGGTGCCAAAGTATAGCACAGTTTATGGATTTCCATGAAAAGAATAGAAGTCGAGACGATGTTATTCAAATTCTTGCAGATGGTCCTGCATTGAACTACATCGAAGAAAAGTGGCCAATTTTTAAAGAAGAACCTCGTAATGTTAGAATTTCGTTGGTAGCTGATGGTGTCAATCCATTTGGAGAGATTCGTTCTACGTACGCAGTGTGGCATGTTTTTGTTATAAGCAATAATCTTCCTCCTTTGATGTTGATCAAGAGAGAGCACACAATGTTGGCAATGATTGTTCCAGGTATTTAATTATCTTTTATTTGCTTTAAAGTATGACAAAATATTTCATTTCTTTGTTTCGTGCATGGTAATTATTTCTTTATTATATCATGACATATAGATAAGTATAATTAATCATGCAGTATGTTGAACCAATTAGGTAGGTACCAGGTTAAATATATGAATGTATATATTGAGCCTCTCATCGATGAGTTGTTGAAGTTATGGGCTGGCGTCACTATGTATGACATCTCTAGACCAATAGGGAAAAAACGATTTCAATTCCATGGAACACTATCATGGACAATTCATGATGCATGTTGCAAAAGTAATTGCATATACTTAAGAAATCCTATAGTGCATGATATTGACACATTTATGCACATTTAATGAATGAGGGTTTCCAACATTATACTACATATCTAAATATTTATGTCAAACATAATGTCAAATCTTTTATCATTTTATCATTCTCCATAGATTATGCATTTATATGAGCAAGGAATTATATTTGTTAAATTCTTTCAAATCAAAACTGTTGTAGAATTTGACATGTTGGATCACCAAGTAAATGTTGCAACATTGGGAAAAAATTAAAAGGATTTTCATATTTCTGAAAGGAACATGGGCATCAACATCTGTGAGAGAATGTTAGATGCAATGCAATTGTTTGGATATTGTGATGCAGATTGGGAAGAAGATGTTGTTGAGTTCAAATCAACATCTAGATATTGCTTCAAGTTGGCTGGTGGAATTGTCTCATGGAGAAGAAGTAACCCACCATTTCCTTATCAATTGCTAAAGAAGAAAATGTAGTATCAAATGACAAAGGTACATATTTAGATGGATTGAGAAGTCTTATAGAGTATGAGGATAAACATGCATAGCTTTACTAATCCCTGAGATCTTTCAATTTTGAGGAAAAGCCCTTAATTCTAGATCATCCCACATTGTTAATGACAATTTAATCACCTCATAGTTTATGTAAAACCTAATTAGGAGGAACTTCCTTGATCCTAAACAATTCCCTCCTTCCATTTTGTGGAAATTATTCTTTAATTGGACCCCGTGCAGAGGGACTTGTGAATGGGGCCAACATTGATATTTTTTCATTTTGTGCTTGTATGCACTGAAATTTGGCATGGCTATAGTAGATGCATGCGTTTGTGGTATGGGAGAGTTTCGAGACTCAAACACGAATCACACAAATAATTTGACAATAAAACAAAAAAATTATAACCTAATTGTGAAGGAGATGAACTTATCCATTTTTTCCTTTCTCTGCTCGAGGACATGGTTCTAAGTGGAGTCCATTTATTGTTGTGAGATACACATGAAACAACTTATGGATCCTAATTTTAACATACCATTTTATTGGTAGGCCCTTAAGAGCCTCCCAGTTCTATCTCTATAAAGAGCTTATAAGTGACCTTCAACAAAGGAAAAAATGAGTTCCTTTGTTTGACATGTTGTCTACTCCATTGTCTTCCTTTCCCCCCAAAAAATTCTAATGAATAACTTTCCCATGCATATTATGGCCATATATATGAGTTAAATTCCCATTTTGAAATCATCCACTTACATCATAGAACATTGGCTAGTCATGCCAAAGGCTCCGATCAATAGGTCATTTTTGTCATGCTTTCCCTGGGTACATGTAACATTGTTATGGATATTTGGTCATGATGAGACACATGAATTGCAATTACAAGGATGATTATAGGCCCAAATTCAAATATTGAGCATAAGAAGAATGATCCTTGGGGCCTAAGCCATGAATTGGCGATGAAGAACTAAGGATTTAATCCCTAATACATGATTCATGGGGCCTAATTGTTGATATACATGGCCTATTTTTGGATTTACAAGGATTGATTGTATCTTTAGGGCCTAAAAAGGATCCATATGTCCTAATTAAGTACATTTGTGGCCTAATTATGGATCTACAACACATGATTAGGTACATATAGAGCATAATTAGGGAATTAAAGGGTCTTGTTTGTTTTCCTCCTAGTTTTCTTTGGGATTATTTATTCTTCTACCTCATCCTCCTCTTATTGTTGGTGTTCCTTTTTCCAATTCAAAACTTCATAGGGTTGAGATAAAACGCTATTTGGGAGTGAATCATTTTTTGCATGCAAGGCCATAGGGGGTACAAGGGTCGATTCAAGATTTTGGGTTTCCGTAGGAATCAAAAGAGGTTCAATTAAGGGAGGCACAAAGGATTGATGAGTAAGGAAGGGAGGAGGAAACAATAAATCTACTAGTTGAAGTGACTTAGAGATCAAGGCATTGGGATCTAAGCCCAGCTAGGATAGAATGTAATGCTTCTTTTTATACATTTTTTTTGATCATAGGTTTTCCCCATCTAATTGTTTTCCCCATATATGAAGGTATACATACCCTACCCCCCTTTATATTTGAACCTATGAAATCCAAGTAGTATACACATATTCTTAACCATTAGGCCCACATTGGTGTATGAGACCCCCTTGTTTGTGGGACACGGAACCCCCTCCATGCAACGATTTGAATGCTAATGTATACAAAGGTATACATACCCTACCCCCCTCTAGATTTGAGCTTCTAACCTCTTATGATGAAACAAATGTTATTAACAACAATTTATTAAATATTTTATAGATGTAATTTATATAAAATATAATTTATATAATATATAATTTATATATTTATTTATTATAATATATATTTAATAATTATAATTA
>CBVK0100189450.1:0-13923 GCA_900067695.1 Picea abies | reverse complement strand
GCCGCGACAACTTGTCCATGCACATGTAGTTTTCCAATTGTTTTGTTATGGCACTATTTTGTAGCATGTCAACACTGAAGTATCCTAGAATGATATTGGTTTCTTTCAGATGTAAATGGTGTAATGCATTTGAAAAAACATTCATTATGTTAGCAATGTTACACGTGGAGCGACATAGAGATTGAATGTTGCAATTTGCAATCCATAGAAGACTACTCTTTCTAGCACCATCTCAACACATTTTTCTTCTACAAGAACATTTTGCAAAGGCATGTAGGTATGGTTCAGAGTTTGGAGAAAAAATAGAAGAAAAATTTAAGAGCAGGAGGGAAAGATGTTGCAAATTTGTGCAATTTTGTTGTAGCCTAGCCACCGTTGCACCATACCTAGCCCTTTTACACCTACATGTAGTTTCTTCTACAAGAACATCTTGCAAAGGAAACAAGCTTGACATCGTATTTTTAATGCGAAAGACATAGGTTCGATTCCCGTATGAGATAGGTAGGTACTCATTCTTGGGAAAGCTAGGAATATCATCGAGGGCAAGGTGCAAAGGATGAAGAATTCCTTATTCAATTAAGGTGCTAGATTTCCACTTCGTCACATATGACAAAGTATCGAGATTTGCAATGCTAGAAAAAATGACAACTGGAGTTGTGTAGATGATATTGGCATGCACATGGTGCAGAGCCTTGGGAAAAAATTGGAGTAAAAATTAAGAGCAGGAGAAAAATATATGCCAACCTCTATGGAAAGTCTGCAGGATAAGAATGACGAATAAATACTTAAACATTCTTACTTGAAAAATGAAAACAACGAATACGAATGAAAGTATGGTATTCAAACTTAGTCGTTAATGATGAACGACAGAACCATAGGTCCAATTGCGGGTGCATGACTTGAACCCTGCAAAGTGCAAAAGAACATCTCCAACTGTTGGTGCAGGACCCCAACCTTGCAAATTCGAAGAAAACAAAAGCAAGCAGCAAGCAACAAACTAGTGATCAAGCACCAACAGGTCCAATTGCAGGTGCAGGACCTCAACCTTGCAAGTTGAACCAAACAACAATAAGCAACAACCAACGAACCAACGAACCAATGAACAAGCAACAACCAGTGAACAATAAACAATACATTTATCTTCAATGATGACTGAATTGCATTCCAAGCATAGAAGAAATCGGAAACATATGATGACCATGTGAGTGGAAATCTTAAACATTCTTACTTGCAAATTTCAAACAACAAACAACAAAGAACGAATATGAATGAAACTATGGTATCAAAACTTACTCGACAACGATGAACGACAAAATCACAGGTCCAATTGTGGGTGCAGGACTTCAACCCTGCAAAGTGAAAAAAAAACTCCAACTGCGGGTGCAGGACCCCAACCTTGCAAAGTTGAAGCAAACAAAAACAAGAAAAAAACACCAATAGGTCCAACTGCAGGTGCAGGACCTCAACCTTGCAAAGTTGAACCAAACAACAACAAACAACAACCGATGAACCAACAAACCAACGAACAAGAAGCAACCAGTGAACCAGTAAACAATATAAGTATCTTCAGTGATGATTAAATTGCATTCCAAGCATAGAAGAAGTATGAAACATATGATGGAAATGCGAGTGGCAGTGTACAACAATATTGTCCAAATTCACTGCAACATTGTATGGAAAAATCGAGGAAAAATGTATTGTGACATGCCTATTTAAGTAAACATTTAAGGCTGCCAGGCCTATTTAAGGGCCTCGTGCTATGTAAACATTTAATTTTTCATGCATGTTTAAGGGCCTCACGCTATGTAAACATTTACACTGTCAGGCTTATTCAAGTACCTCAAAAAGAGTGGCAATGCTCAAAACTTTTGGTATGTAAAAATTTCAATACAAATAGAAATAATAAAAACATTAAAAAAGAGTGTCGATGCTCAAAACTTCTAGTATGTAAACATTTCAATACAAATAAAAAAAATTTAAAAGAGCGTCGATGTTCAAAACTTTGGATATCTAAACATTTAAAACATTGGGAATAGCGAAGCTGACAATAAGACTTCAAATTTATTCTCTAATGAGATCATGATATATAAGGTTTTTTTTTTATTATATAAAAAATAACGTTTTAGTTCTAGAGTTCGAACAATAAAAATGATACGAAAATTTATAGTCAAAGGACATATTAATATGAAGTCAACGAATTATCAATTGTTATAATCCCTCTATGCCTTCGACATGGACTAATAAGATTCTTAAATTTACACAATTTTCGAATAATAACATTTTCTTATATACATATAGGATTTCATATATCTTAAATTTACACCAATTTTGAATAATAACATTTTTTTTTATGCATATAGGATTTTATATATCAATATAATGTATAATTAAATTATAACCTTAAAAAATTAGATTATTATTATTATAAAAAGACAATTATAAATGATAATAAAAACGAAAAAATATCTCACATTAAATATTAATTTTAATATATGATTATTATTAATTGTTTTCAATATTTATTAATATTATACTTATTTGTGCAGGCTTGACATTGACTATTCATGATTTACAATGCATTTTTATATAGTGAATGGAAGTGGTATGAAGTTTGAGATAAGAGAGATCTTTCACAATGAAATTAAATAAAATTAAAAATGATTTCATTAATAGAGATAGGTTTTTTTAAGGTGGTAAATTTTTATTTATTTTTATATGTTTCATGTTATTGAGTATTAATAGCTTGTTATGTCTAGGGAAAATTTTTCGAAACCCGCTAGAAAACATGGGGAGGTCATGTTTGGTGGGATATTGATTGATTAACAATAGGAGCAACATACTCAATGATAAGAGTATCTTATAGACACAATAAGGGCATCACATGTCACTTACAAGGAATTGAACCTGGGTAAAAAAAAAACAATATCTAAAACTAAGACTACCCTTACATCGCTAAAACTACCTCTAATTAAATTATATATATATAGAATGACGATAAACCATTGAAGCATATGCACTTCACCGTTTAATAGTTTTGAAAGATATTTATATGTAACCGATGAGTATATTGTATATTGTGAAAGAATGCTCAAAAAAGTTTCTAACAAGTGGGTATGTTAATATAAGTTCTCAATTCTACACCTCTAAAATTTGTTTTCAATGCATTGAAAATAAATTTGTTAACACATATATTATAGAGATATTTAGGAACACATAATAAATTAATGATGGATAATCTAAAATTTGTTTTCATTGTATTGAAAATAGATTTGTTAACATAGAGATATTTAGGAACACAAAACAAATTAATGATGGATAATGATAAATGATGGATATCGATTGATGAGGTTGTAAGAGATAGAGATATTTAGGAATACAAAAAATCAATGGATAATGATTAATGATGGATAATAATTGATGAGGTTGTAAGAGATGAGACAAATTGTTATCACATGTATTTTTTTTATAAAGTTATTTAGGAATATAAAATAAATTAATGATGGATAATGATTGGTGAGGTTGTAAGGGATGAGATAAAAGTAATGGTGCAACAACTTGCAAAAATTGTAATCATAGTAGATTTTCCGCAAAAATCGTAATACTCAACCTTGAGGGAATAACTCATCCATTGACTTTATTAATGAAACACACAATTATGATTTATTACAAAATGTTTTTCTATGCATCCTTACACTTCATACTCACTCTTTATCTACAATATACCTCTAATTCTACTCCCATTGGCCAATCTTGGCTCTCTTTTTTCTATTACATTTCTTCTCAAGGGACCCCTTATTCATCTTCAATTCTTCTATATGTCCTTGTGTCTTCTCTACTTCTTCATATTAACCTTCTGACCTCTCACATATGTTACTTCAATTTCTCTAACCCCTTCATCTCCTCTTCTCTAATTGTGTGTGTGTCATAGCTATCCATACAATGTCTCTGGCTTCCTCCTAGCCTCCAATCTCTTCTCTAAATATTCTTCTATTACATATCAATGCTCCATGTATCCTTTATCTTTTAATTCTTCTTGGTGTCCCATCCTTTTTTGTATTCTTTGTTTCTAGATGACTATTGCATCTCAATGCTCCATATGTCCTTTATATTTTACTTCTTCTCAGTGTCCCTTCCTTTTTCTTATTCTTTGTTTCTAGGAACCACTTTCATATTCATCCATCTCAGCCTTTGTATGGGCTTCCTTCATTGACTCCCCTATTAGTAAATCCTTTTCCAACCAAACTCTAAAAATGGTCACTCTCTATTAATAACTTCTCTATCAATCATCACCTTGTCTATGACTCCCTCTATCGACAACCACTCTATTGACAATTATCTTGTTAGTGATTTCTTGTTGACAACCACTTTTTTAATGCATACATTGTCAATGATCTCTTTTTCGACCATCTTCATTAATGGATTTTCTATCAACAAACACTTTTCGACAACCTCCCTATTGATGACCACTGTATAGATGACCTTTATGTTGAACATTCCCTCATTGAACAATCATTTTTTCGATCGCTACTTTGTTGATCATCCCTCAATCAACAACTCCCCTACCAATCATTCCAATGTGAATCAAATACTTGGTCACACACACCTTGTTAGCAACCCCTTTGTTCAACACTTCCTTGACAATGACCACTCTATCTATTAGACTCTACCACTACCTTAGTGGTGACATCTCCATTAACATCAATAAACTATTTCTCACTTAGACTCCTTTTTAAAACCATTTACATCAACAACACTTTTGTCGATGACTCCACTATATGAACCATAGTTTTGACAATACTCATTTTCTTTTCTTCCCTCTATTTTTACCCATCTCTTCACCTCCATCTTTGTGCTTCCTTTTACAACTTTGGTTGTCTTCTCTTTTATTCTTCTATACTTCACATTCTTTTTTGTTTTCTCTCTTTAGTTTCTACACACCCTCTAGTGCACTCTCCTTGGGCATCCTTAGATTTTGGGGATGCTCTCGTTATTAGTATATTTTGACAGTAGGAGTTAGTTAAGATAAACTTTTTTTAATGTAATGTTAGCCTAAAGTGTGCTTTTGTACTTAATTAATATTTGACAATCACAAGCATGCCCTACACATGAGTGACCCAACAATTCAAATATACCCCTTATATTAACAATACTTGATATGTGGCTTAACACCCAATTGGACCATGATCTCTACATAAAGAGAATGGAGGGTCATTTGTTGATCATCAACTTGTGAGAGATGTTTAGGTAAACTATTATTTTTGCATTAATCAATGGCCTCTACTTGTTGTTTGGTTAGGCTTGTGCATTGTTTCCCTCTTTGATGGTTTTAACCATGTAAACATTGGTATACTGATTTTTTATCTCTATGTGTGAATGTTTGTCTTAATACTTTCAACCTGTGTGGATATACCTATTTTTTGAATACGATATCACATTTCCTATGAAGATCCACTTCTATTGTTAATTGAGATCTTGAACTTTGTCATTGCATACACAAAGACTTTCTAGTTTCTATAGTTTATGAGCATTTTTGTTCATCTGAACAAGCATCATTCTTCCCACCTACATGATTGATTGATTGCTAAAGAAACAACGAAAAAGAGGAACACAACCAACTAATTTAAAACAAGCAAGCTTAAAAATTGAAAATGATTGACAACGAACTATGGAATGGGAAAACAAACCTTAATTCATCTTCAAGCTCTCTATCCTCGAAAAAGGAGTGAGTGACAACAACTTACTTATCAATGGGTGAATAATAACTATAATGATCAACAACAAGCCTTCAAAGGTAAAAGCAATGCTTGTTATTAGGTGAGTAAACAAGTGCATTTAGACACTTGACTTGGGTGAGCTCTATAAATCAAAATTTTTTTGATAAAGGTCCCAAACAATGGAGAGAATTCTCTCCACTGCATTCAAGGCCTCATTTTAAGCTAGAAAGACCTTTCATTTCATCTAAAACAACTTTATTTTACCCAACATATGGTAATTTCTCCCTAGCAATTCAACAAAGGCACTATTTTTTTATTATAAAGTTTTATTTAAATATTTTTCCCTCTTATGTTCTTGGTTTATTCACATCTTTGGAAATTTTCGAGGTTCTACACCATTGTTTTGTGTATACTCTTCACTCTATGCTTTGAGAAAGCTTAGTGAAGCAGAAACATATCAAATGAGAACTTATCTTGGTAACTTCCTTACTAATGAAAAACTAATAGTTTGGCCTTTATTTAAGTTCTCCAACATAATTCTTGTTTTTTGATGGTTTTCTCATAAGTTTGTTTTTCAATATTGCGTTGGCCCTTTTCCTTTGTGTGGGATCTGAAGCCCCCTTCTTGGTTACTAGTCCAAACCCATATTGTGGTCTTGAGACTATTGTTTTCATGTGCAGTTAAAAGATTGTTTGGCTATGCATTATAGATGTTGTGACTCACTTGAGAGTCGGGCCTTTTTATCCAACCATTGTTAACTCCTTAGGCCAACACACCTTCCTTTGATCCATTACATTTTTTAGTGCTCAATAATCTTTGTGAAAATGCCCCATCGTGTTGTAACGACCTTTTTTCTTGGGACCTATATCACCATAAAAACATAACCCCTAAGCCTTCATTACATGGGCCTCCCATTTTGTGGTAAACAATGAGTACATATATGTGAGAGTATATCTATAAGGAATAAAACCTTTCACTTTGCAACCATCCTTGGAATGTGGATTAATATAAACAACCACCACTCACTAAGTGCCATCTTTACAACTTGCAAATCAAGTTAAACACATGGACTAGCCACATCAACATAATTTTTCCACATTGCATCATACCCACCACCACTTAGTTCTATCACTATCTACCACATCATCAACACCACGTCAACAAAGTTCCACCTCAATGACCACATGCCACCTATTCAATAGTGCCACATCTTCATTTTTCCACCCTATGCCATGCCAAAAGTACATTCAACCTACAAAATTCCCTTCTTCCAAACTATTTGTGATTATCTACTATGGGAGCAAGTTAAAATCTTTCACCTTAGATTGGTAAGTATCATGGGTACCTTTAATAAATCCTTAGTTTCACAACAAAATAAAATCCCCAAGCATCCTAAAAAGCATCCTCCTCTCCCAATAAAGAAAACAAGGGAACCAAACCCCCTCACCCTTCTCTCGCTCTAAATGTTGATAAAAAATTTAAGCCAACAAGCATTGTAATTTTTGTGGATATGATGATCAACAAAAGTCATGTTGCTTCACTAAAGATGGAAGCCTCGAAACAACAATGAATAAGAACAATATTTAGTAGGATAACTCCTCCTCTCATTCCACAAAAGGACATGCTCTTTCCGCTTCTATTTTTTCTTTTAATGCATCAAATTTTAGTCCTTCAAGTGAGTGGATTATTAATTCAAGAACTTCTTATCACATGACTAAGGATAAATCCAATTTCTTCTCTAAGTCAATGTAGCACCAAACAAATATTTGTTGGTTATGATAGATCTATAGGTGTTGAAGGATCAATAATAGTTCAACTCATTAATGGTTTCTTTAATGATGTACTATGTGTTCCTAGTCTCATGCACCCTTATTTATGTATATCAAATAACTCATTATGGTGAAAGGAAAAACCATGGAGTTTTCTCCTCACCAAGTTGTAATAAAGAACTTAAAGGATCCTCAACATATTGTAGCATCATGAACAATCGATGATATTACCATGTTGTACAAGTTTGACAACTTTGGGTCATATTCTCTTCCTTCAATTTTTATTATTCATAGAAATGACATTAGTAGACTTTAGCATGAACATTTTGGCCACCTAAACTACAACTCATTGCAATGACTATGTAATCATAATATGCCTACTACTATTCCATTCATTTCTTGTAAGGATGGTGTGTGTTCAAGTTGTGTTCTCTACAAACATCATCAAGACAATTTTGACAAACTTGCCCCTTGGCACACCTTGGCTCCCTTGCAACTTGTGCACAATGTTTTGTGTGGTCCACTTCCTTCCGCTTCTTTCTCTAAGTTTGATTATTTATTAACCTTCATTGATGACTTGTCCATGTGAACTTCAATTTAATTCTCAAAACTTAAGAGCAAAAATTTTGACATGTTTTTGTCTTTTAATGCCCTTACATAAAAAAGTCTAGACATTGGCTTCAAAAGCTATGAGCGGATAATCGTGGGGGTGAATATGTCAACATAGAGTTTAACACTTGCTATGTTGAACATGGTATCCAAATGAAACACATTGTTCCATACACACCACCAAAAAATGGTGTTGTAGAGAAAAACAATTGCAACTTAAAGGAAATGGATAATTGTATGCTCCAATCTAAGGAACTCAATCCTCGTTTTTTGGCATAAGCCATTAATTTTTCAAATTACATGGTTGATCACACGCCCATTAAGGCTTTAAAAAATATCCTAAGGAAGCATGAGGTAACGTAAAACCAAATGTAATCCATTTTTGCGTGTTTAGTAGTGAAGCATGGGCTTACATTCCCAACAAGAAAAGGAAAGACTTATAGTCTAAAAATGAGAAGTGCATTTTTAATGGTTATTCAAAGGATGTAGAAGGTTATTGACTTCTTGTAGCTAATACAACATAAGTGATTTTCAAAAGAGATGTGAAGTTTGATCATAGATCTCTCAACTTGCATTCTTGACTCGACATATATGCCATCTTTGACTCAATATCCATCCTTGATGCACGTGACACATCCTTTCATTCCTATACCAACTTTTTCTTCTTTTAATCCTTCTTTTATTCTATATCATTATTCTTCTTTAGAGAATGACGATGAGGATGCAAACAACAATATGCATGCTCAACCTCACCATCCATACGAGTTATTGAACATGAACATACACTACCTCTACAATTTCCTCGATGGGTCTGTACAACCAGCAATGTTGTTAGCAATCTAGTCAATGATCCTCTTGATCAATGTTGAATATGCTCACAGTTCTATCGAGCTTCTTTGGCTCAAATTCTATAGACCCTGGATCCAAAAACCTTTAAATAAGCTTTTATCCATCCAAAATGGTATGCATCCATGAATGAAGAATTTTGTTCCTTGAAGGCGAACAATATTTGGGATCTAGCCCCTCTTCTAGAAGGAAGAAAACTTGTTAGATACAAATGGATTTACAAGACTAAGTATGTCATAGATGGTAGTTTTGAAAGACACAAGGCTCGAATGGGTGCCAAAGGTTTTTCACATGTTAAAATCATTGACTTTAAAAAAAACCTTTGCCCCTATTGCCAAAATGAATTCCATCCACCTTGTCGTTGCCCCTACTACCTCATATGAATGGGAGGTCATCAAATGGAAGTCAAATCAGCCTTCTTGCAAATGGATTTGCAATAATAAATTTATATGGAACACCCTTCTAGATTTCTTCAAAGGGACTCCAACTTTGTCTATTGGCTCAAGAAATCCCTATATGGCCTCAAGCAAGATCCTCGCCCTTGGTATGAAAAATGACCAATTCCTTCTTGACTTGGGATTTTCTAGAGGCCACCCTTACCCTAATGTTTATACCAAGCAAGCAAGTGAACATATTCTCATACATGTACAATATTTCTATGACCTTATACTCACAAATATGCCAATTTTCACATGAAACTCTATGTGAATAATTTCATATCTAAAAATTTCTTCCTAGTGATCCAAAAGTAAACCCTAACTGTTATCACTGAACAACTTTACACTAAAATTATGACAGAAAATTTACAACAACGAAAACATCAAGATATGAGATAAATCATCCACACATTTGAGACACAATTTTTTTGTTTTGTAAATGTCAATTTCATAAATTTTCAGAAGGAAAAATCAACCCTCCTAGCTATCACAAATTTACCAAACAAAATGAAGACAAGTTTGTTCTACAAAATCAGAAAATCAACAAACCAAACCTCAACAAATCCCAAAAATATCCTCTGCCTGCAACCCTGCTACAACTGCCACATGTACAACATGTTGACATCAGTCGTACAACTACTGACATAAGTTGTATAGACATGTACTTGCTTAGAAAAAATTCCACACATGCAGACTGTCTTGTCTCTCTGACATGTGTGGAATTGTACCTGTATGTTCACATGTGTGTATTTTTCCGTACAATATGACATGTATGTACTATTTTGATCACACGTGAAAACATTACAGTTGCTTCACACATGCGGCTTGTCCTCACACATGTGGTTGTACCTCCTCTCCCACACTTGCGACCTGCTACTCCTCTCCTCCTCACACCTATGACCTCCCTATGCTAGAAAAGAATCCTTCCTTGGATGAAAACAAAAACAATTTTTTTCCAAGAAACCTTAGGCTAAATACCCACAATTGTATAATTTCCCTTGCTAAAATTTCCAAGCTCATAACACAAGTGAACTTTCACTTATGCTAACTCCATAATGACATAATAATATTTTTCAAAATCTCTCCTCTCCTTATATAGGTGTCAAATGAGAGAATTTAGGCACCCCTTCTAAAATCAACAATTAATTAGAATGTTTTATTCCTCTTTGTGGGTGTGAAACCCCAACACAAGCCCATAAATCCCATCACCAAGCCCAAGAGGCCCTAGCCTCATCGGAATTTTCATTGAAACAAAGGTGTAATATGGTGCCAAAAAATATTCCCACATGCCTTACACCATGGCCCCTTGTGGGAATGCCTCTCAATGCTACAAAAAGGCATCAACACTCGCTCTTGTCAAGGGAGGCATTCCATCCTCCTTTGCTTGAATGGCTTAGCCTCCTCTTTCAATGGGATTTTGTGCTCAATGATTGACGTGTCGTATGTCTTGAGGTCTTCGTAGTTCCATGCAAACACGTCAGCGAACTCCTTTAGCAGCTTAGTATATTCGATCCTCTGCTCCTTGCTCAGGCTGTTTGACAACTTGACCAGCTTGGGCTCCTCTGGTGTGCCTATGTTGCACTCAGCTGTGTCAGCATCATCATCTGAAATTCTGCCCTTTATCGCCACATCATTTCCATCAAACAATCTTTCTAATGGGATCAAGCCTTTTGGTATGTGATTGCTTGGTAGTTGAATAATCTGGTGGTTAGCAATCTCACTCAAAAATCCCCCAGGATGATTGTCATCTTCCTTGTCAGGGTCCTCATCTATGTGCAATGCAGAAAAGTCATCAATGGATCGGAGGAATTTTTCGATCTCCTGATCATCCTCGAATACCTTCCAATGTCTGACATTGTCCAGTACAACAGGTCTATATCTTATCTCGACCTCATATTGGGCAGTGGGTAGCGCAGGAACTTCGAACAAACTAGCTGAGAAGGCTTGAAAGTCGGTTGGAGCATTTTCTTCCGTTGGAATGAAAGAGATGTTAAAGGCCATGAAAGAATTATCAACTAGGTTCCATACCTCGTTCCTGTAATTCTTGAGTCGAGGATGTTTGGTCTGATAAACGTTTTTTACCTGCTGGACAATCAATTCTGCGTCCCCGAACGCGGCCATCTCCCTGATTCCCATTTCCTGTGCAGCTCTTAATCCCAGAACCAGAGCTTCATATTCTGCCACATTGTTGGTGACTTCAAATTCCAGCTTGTATGATCAAATTCCAGCTTGTATGATAGTGATATGGTCTCTTGAGAAGGGGATCTGAATACCACTCCGGCACCCGCACCTATACTAGAAGAAGCTCCGTCAAAGAACATCTTCCAAACAGAGGTGGTTGGAGGAGGCATTTCTTGATTAAGACTGGGCTGCTTTCTGATTTGCAAAGGGGCCTCAGGAGTCTCAATGACCTGTAACAAGCTAGACCCTAAACCAGTGTCAAGTGCAAAGATGGGGTGATTAGTGGGGTCTGCTTCATCACTGACAATGTAGGCTAGCTGGGCTTCTCTGTACAATCTCCTATGTTCCCCTCCAAAGACTGGAATGGTGGCATATGTGAGATCCATCTGCAATATCCCTCCAAGTCTCTTAATCCAAGACCTTGACAACAACATGCCAAACTTGGGGGGAACATCAGCTACCACGATGTCCATGATCATACTTTTCATGGGTAGCTGAAACAAAGATACTGCCAGGTCCTTGATGACTCCCAAACATTGCACTCTCCTGGAGTCAAAAGAATAGAGGTAGTGGTAGGCTCGGGTGACTTCCAGTCCTAATTCTTCCATGACATCTTTGGGCATGAGGTTGTGAGAGGCTCCTGAATCCATCAAACAATTGTGCAGTACCTTGTCATGTATGTTCAGGGAGGTGTATAAGGGAGGGGATGAATCATCTCTGTCTTCCACCATGGGGCCTAGGACAACTACTGGCTTTTCATCTTGGAGGCTTATGAAGTCTATGGAAGGGCATGAGGTTTCATATTTCAAAAGGTCATAGAAACGCCTTTTGAATTCATCATGTTTGATAAGCTCGGTGAGGGGCATAGGAATTCTGATCTTTTGAATCTCATGCTCGAAATTAAAAGAAGATGTAGGCTTTGGAATTTCTCTAATTTCAGGAACATGATTTTGGACAATGGTAGAGAGGGGTTGGGCCTTCTTACCTCTGTGACTGTCTGCTATCTCATTAGCAGGCTTCTCTGCTCTGGTGGACGGCTCCGGGATATCAGATGCTACTGCTCTTTTGTCGAATCTCAGGCTATACCTGCCTCGGCCACCACTAGCTTTGTCTCCCTTACTTAATTCATTTAGTTGAGTCAGATGAGGGAAAGGAGGAGTGACTTCTACAGAGTGGATTTTTGGTTCAGGCTCGTCTGTTTCCCTTTCTTGTTCCTCTGCTACAAAATTGTTCTGGAAGGGAGCCTGAACTCTTTGATCATCCCTGTCTCTCTCCTTCAGTCTGTGCATAGTTGGGGGAGAAAAATTATTTGGCCTTCTGAAACCTCCTCTGTTCTCGGTAATCTGAGGGCCCTTGTTCATTTGTTTCCTTTATACTTTCAATCTTTCCATTTCTTCTTTCAGAAAGTTCATGACCTGAGTCAGCTCATTTGCTTGAGGGGGTGGCAGCGATGGGCCGGAAATGTTGGAGTCAGAAGCCGAGGCTTCTGATTTTCCCTTTCTTCTGTCTGTGTCGGCCTTGTTCCTCAGTCTGTCAGCTGCTAATATGTTGGATTCTACTTCTATAGTTTCATCTTGCATCTGAGCTAAGGAAGTAGCTCTTCTTTCTCTTAACAGAAAGCAGAAATCAGGGTCAAATGCACCAGCATAGGAAATCTGAGCAGAGGCTTCATATGGCTTTACCTCTGCAGGAATCTTGTTATACATCTTATTGAACCTTTTGGAGAAGTCAGAAACAGACTCTCCTTCTTGCTTCTTCAGGGACCCAAACTCTGTCATGTAATATATGTAATCTTTCCTATCCCCCCACTGTCTCAAGAAAACATTATCCAGGGCTTCAATTCCAACAATAGATCCAGGGGCCAGTCCCCTGAACCACTTCCTTACCTCACCATCCAAACTCTGAACAAAGACTCTCATCCAGACATCTTCATTTTCAATGTTCAGATTGTCTGCATAACTGTAGAAAGCAGCCAGGTGCTCTTCCGTAGTTATGTCCCCTTCCCCAGTGAACTTGGGCATATACTTCAATTAGTCTCCAGCAAGGAGAGGGTTCATAGGATGGGGTAGGATTAAGGGAGCATATCTAGCCGCGACTATAGCATCCATTCTGTTTTGTGGGGGATTAGCACCAACCATAGGGATGTTAGGTGGAGGAGATTTGGGAGGAGAAGGAGTGTGAATAGGAGATGTAGGAAAAGAAGTCCTCAAAGGGGACGACGGGAAAAACAGAGAGAGGTCTAAGGGATCTGAATGTGTAGATGTTTCTTTCTATGCAGCAATAGTAATAAAACGAGGAGTAGTAAAACCTTCTGAGGCCTGAGGTCTGTACTGAGGCACAACTTCCAGGGAGGGGGGAGTGACAAGG
>CBVK0100189449.1:0-13924 GCA_900067695.1 Picea abies | reverse complement strand
GTGCTTGTCACCTAGGGTTTTGATTCAGCAAATTATAAATATATGCAAGAAAATAAGACTACAACCATTCATTTAAGAAGTTTTGCAGAAAAATGCTTACAATTCATCAAGAAATAACCATGCAAACCCTAGCTGTAACACCTTCCTTCAAGAGAGACACCATAGAATGCCAAAAAGTCTTCCTTCAACAAGTGCGCCTCACTTAAATCAGCCAAATACCCAAGATAGGGCGCAAATTTCAGACCTCCTTATGGAGTGAATGAGTGATGATGAAAAAATGAGAGTGAAAACCTCCCATTTATACAAAACCTTGACCTAATTTTACCTTTTAGGTCAGGTAAAAAGGCTGACAAGGCCAAAATATCAAATCATACTGTTTTACATTAAATTGTCAAGCTAAAACCCTAAAGCAAGCTGGTAAAAGATAAAACCCTAAGAATAAAACCTCAAGATGCTTCGCCCAGGGATCCCCGAGAAAGCAATAAAAGGCATCTCAGCAAGAAACAAGAGGGACCCAAAAAAACAATAAAACAAGACCTAGTCAGAGGATAGGGGGTCTCATCACGAGCCTGCCTATTAGGACCATGGGTACCTAGAAGTATGACATTGCCACCAGCTGGTTACCACGCCAGGGCAATGACCCTTGGTTGCATGGCCAAGGGAAAGGGGGTCTCATCACGAGCTAGCCTTCTCATCTCTGTGAAAGTACTTGTGGGTAACACTATCAGCTCTGGTCACCATGCCAAGGCAGTGTCCCCTAATTAGCTCTTGAATAGAAAAGGCAAAAAGGAATAAAAGAATAAAAAGAATAAAGGCAAGAATGGGCTTAGAAAAAAATGCATCTGTGACAGGTACAGCTTGCCTTCTACAAAGGCACCCACAGGTAACACTTTTGCATCCTTGGCCTTCACTGCACCCACATGCTTGGACATCCCCTGACCACATCACCCACTTACATGGCTTGGATGAGGTCTTTCCAGGAACTTTCCTTTTCCTATGGACACTAGCCCAATAGGACGCCTTGTCCTTTTCTCCAGACTTGTATTGCAGGCTTGTGTAACATCTTTGAGTTGTTAACTGATATATTAGGGATTTTATGCATATGTTTAATAATATTGATGATGAAATGTGATTGACATTGCTCTGATCCCTGTGACTGATGAGCCCGTGGAGGGTGTAGCCTTTGATGTGCAGGACCATGCTCGACGGACAGGTACCATTTGGACCGGTACACATGGGGAGATGATTAGTTTTGACGTCCATGGAGCTAAAGAGCCCACTAGATGGATGTTGAGACCCCATCAGGGGGCCAAGACAGGACACAGATGGATCAGGGGCTTTGCACCAGAGAAGAAGAGAACATTCTACCAGAGGCACCCCGACACAGCTTGACCTAGGAGGGATGACCCTTTCTTAGTGGAACGTTGGCCTTTGGAGGCCTAGGACATCACCACCTTGACAATGACATCACCCAGCATCATGGACATTTGGGGCAGGCAGACTAGGCAGCAGTGGCACGTGTGGCAGGTTGGAGAAGCCCAGGGAGGGCTAACGTTTTTCTCCAGGACGCCCCATCTGCCCTAAAAAGGGCTAACGTCTCCCTTGGAGGGGATTTTACTCTCCTTTCAGCTTGATTTAGGGCTTTAACTTAACAATTTAATGTAAAACAGTATGATTTGATATTTTGGCCTTGTTGGCCTTTTTACCTGACCTAAAATGTAAAATTAGGTCAAGGTTTTGTATAAATGGGAGATTTTCACTCTCATTTTTTCATCATCACTCATTCACTCCATAAGGAGGTCTGAAATTTGCACCCTATCTTGGGTATTTGGCTGATTTAAGTGAGGCGCACTTGTTGAAGGAAGACTTTTTGGCATTCTATGGTGTTTCTCTTGAAGGAAGGTGTTACAACTAGGGTTTGCATGGTTATTTCTTGATGAATTGTAAGTATTTTTCTGCAGAACTTCTTAAATGAATGGTTGTAGTCTTATTTTCTTGCATATATTTATAATTTGTTGAATCACAACCCTAGGTGACAAGCACACAAGTAGGTCCTTGTCTCATGTCCCCTGACTTGTCTCATGTCCCCTGATAGAGAAGCTTTCAACCATTGAAGAAGAAGAAGAGAGCCTAGTTGTAGCTACACTCCTTTTTCTTCCTCTCCTTTGCTAGCCGTACCATTTTGAATTCAAGAGGAAGAAGACGTCCCAGGCCTAGGTTATCTACACTTAGGGCCGATTTTCTTTTAGGGTTTGATGAAAGAGCCTTGTTGTAGCAACACTCTTCCTCATTAAGCCTTCTTGTCTTGATTTTGTGCTTCATCTGAGCTAGCCGTTTTGCCAAATTGACCTAAGGAAGAAGGAGAGAGCATGAGGCCTTGCTATAGCAACACCAGAGTGAGCCTCTCTCCCCTAGGGTTTTGACTCTGAGGCCCTGCCATAGCAGCACTTCAGAACTCTTCCCTCTAGTCCTTACCCTTCCTCCTTCAACCCTTGCATCCTTCATTTTTGACTCCATTTTACCCTAAGGCACTGATCTAAATTCCTCCAACATTGAAGTGAAGCTGATCAAACCACTCTCTAAATTCTTTGAAATTCAAACCCTAACCTACTAACCCTAAGTTGTTGACATCATCATTGGATATTTCATCTTTAATGCAGCAACGTTTTACTTTATGAGCAATTGAATGGTGGTTTAAAGCATTTATTAAATGAAGTGTTGATTGGTTACATCAAATGGCACATCATTCCAATATTTATTGGTGAAAGTGTCGTATTCTTTTCATTTGTTGTTGATAAACTTTGACTTCGTCAACATTTATTGTTAATTGCTTATACATATCAGATAGTCTTATGAAGTACTAACCCATTGAAATATAGCTTGCATATATCTTTTTGCTGTTGTCTTGTTCCAGGCAGGTGTCCTTCATTGGGGATTTACTTTATTATTGGTTGTTTAGCCAGGACTTTCTATTTGGGTAGTGACTTGTGAAGGAGGGAAAACCTTATCTTGGTCTTATTAGCCTTTTGCCTCTTCAAAACCACAGGTCACCGGGGACGTCTCCCCTGGGCCTAACCTCCCTAAAGAGAAAGAACCTCCCCATCGTGGTGACATTGGGTGGGATAGGTTCCTGTTACGCCAGTTTGGCCTTCAATCTTATAGCTTTTTTCCCAGCTACAAACTGTGCGATAACAGTGCTCTTCCTGTCAATAACACATCCTACCCACTCACTCCATCCCCTCTGACATAGTCCAGGCTATAATCCCCTAAACCTACAATGTACCTCAAAACATGTTTTTCCCCAATCCAGTGAACACTCCTCGGCTCCACCATGTACTGGCTAAGAGTGTTCACTGCAAAACAAATATTTGGTCGAGTGTTGACTAGATACATCAACAATCCGATCAACTGTCTATATCATGTAGCATCCACCAATTGGGAATCTGAAGCGCTAAGCTTCTTCTAGTTGGTGACCATGGGTGTTGACATAGGCCTGCAGTCCTCTATCTGAAATCCGCTCAAGATGTCTGCAGCGTACTTCCCCTGTCCCAGGAAGATGTGACCCTCCTCCTGCCATACCTCCATGCCCAAGAAATAGTGCATCAACCAGATGTCACTCATCTCAAACTCTGATGTAAGACCCCGCTTGCACTCAGTTATGAGATGCTCCACTCCCGTGATGAACAAGTCATCCACATACAAAATGAGAATAAGCATGTCCTCACCTCTAATGTTGTAATAGAGTTTAGGATCAACATCGCTTTTCTCAAATCCCATCTAAAGAAAATATGAGTCAATATGCGAATACCAAGCTTTGGGAGCTTGTTTCAGACCATATAGTGCCTTTCTCAGAAGGCACACGTGAGACTCTGTCTCACACACCTTGAACCCCTGTGGTTGCTCAATGTACACCTCCTCCTCAATAAATCCATTGAGAAATGCAGTCTTTACATCCATCTGATATATCCTCCAACCCATCTCTACCGCTATGGAAATAATACTCTGAATGGAAGTGAATCTTGCAACTGGTGCGAATGTCTCAACATAATCAACACCCTCTACCTAAGAGAATCCATGCCCCACAAACCGGGCCTTGTGTTTCTCTATGCTGCCATTTGCAGCATACTTGGTCTTATACAACCATCTGGAAGTCACAACTGACTTCCCAACTGGCCTCGGCACCACCTCCCAAACATCATTGCGCATAATGGAGTCATATTCCTCCAGAATGGCCTCTCGCCAAACCTGCAGGTCTACTTCCAGCACATATGTCTCAGGCTCTGCATCTTTGATGCTCGTCACCATCGCCAAGTAGGATCCAAGCCTCTCTGGTGCTTTGCTCTCTCTGAATTGTCTCTTGGGCTCTCTTACATTCTCCTTGGCTTCCTTCACGATCTCCTAAAACCATCTTGGTTTCCTCTTCCCTGGAGTAACCAAAGGAGAAGTAAGGTCTCTACATCCAAGAGTCTTTGCCTTAGATCTAATCCCAACACACTAAGATCCTGAAGACTCTACACCCTCTGCCTAAACCCCCTGCGACTATGAACCTGAAGCTATGCAAGGTGACCCTGTCACCCCTAAAACTGGTGCACTAGACACATGAGGTTGTGCTCCCTCTGAAACATCAATCGGTGTCTCTGCATCCTCCTTAATACTGACTCTCGACTCGAGAGACCTCCTGAAAGCTCTACCCTCCTCAAATCTAACATCTTTGCTCACCACCACTCTCCATTGTGATGGAATGTAGATCTGGTAGGCCTTCAATACCTCTGATCACCCAGCTAGAATCCCCTGCTAGGTTGTGGGGTCTAGATTTGTCCTCCTCTCTGAGGGGACATGAGAGTAAGTCAAGCAACCAAAAATCCTGATGTGCTCAACATCGGGCCTCCTACTAGTGAAGGCCTCCTCAGGAGTCTTCTTCCCCAAAATCCTGTGGGGACTCCTATTCTGCAGATAAACTGCAGCAAAACTCGCCTCAACCCATAAGAATAGAGGCAAAGTCTGATCATGCAGCATAGATCTCACTGCACCTGTAATGGCCCTGTTCTTCCTCTCGACAACCCTGTTCTGTTGGGGGTTGTAAGGCACGGTCATCTGTCTTTTGATCCCTGCACAAGTACAGAAGTCTACAAACTTAGTGGAGGCATACTCACCTCCATTGTCTGATCGTAAGACCTTGATCCTCTTTCCTGTCTGGTTCTCCACAAGAGCTTTGAACTCTTGGAACCTCTTGAAGACCTCACTCTTGGCCTTTAGGAAATAGATCCAGGTCTTCCTCGAGTGGTCATCTATGAATGTGAGATAGTACTCACAACCACTCAAGGACACCCGAGACATGGGCCCACACACATCTGTGTGTACTAAATCCAGTATCCCAGCTGACCTATTGTCACTGCTAGGGAAAACAGCCTTGGTAGACTTACCAAGCGCACACCCTCTGCACACATCCTGATGCTCTGAGTTGAACTAGGGCACTCCTATCACAACCTCTCTTAGCCCTCCAAGAGCCCCATGATGAAGGTGAGCCATCCTCCGATTCCACAACTCACACAACTAATTGTTGATGTTGCTACTCGCTACCAAAGCACGAAGTGGCTAAAAAAGCAATCTATATAGTTTCCCATCCCTCACTCCAATCACCTGCCCTGAGGTGAAACGGGACCCCTTAGGGTGTATGAGGACCTATGTCCCTCTGAAGGACACCTCAAGACCCCTATCCTGGAGGGTGGACACTAATAACAGATTCTTCTTCAGCCCAGGGACATACAACACATCCTTGAATGAAATGGGTGGAAAACCATCTCTCTGAAAGGTAACTGTGCCACGCCCAACAACTCTGACTATGGTGTCATCACCAAGCGCAATCTCCATCTTGACCTCTAGATCTCTGAGGTCAGTGAAGTGCTCTCTAACACCAATCATGTGGCTCGAAGCCCCGTTGTCTATGTCACAGATGTTGGGTGTCGTCTCAACTGAAGTGCAGCAAATATGGAAGGCACACTCCCTCTCAAACTATGCCTGAAAATTTGCCTCATCTGTTGTAGTTGTTGTACCACCCGGCCTCTTCTTCCTGTAGGGACATTGTCCAGCATAGTGCCCCATCTTCTTACAAGAAAATCACTTCACTTTGCTCATATATCTCTTCTGCCCACTTCCACTCTCTCCCTGTGGCTTGGCCCCCATCTTGGGACCCTGTCTAGCACCCTTGTTGACCTTCTTCTTGCCCTTTGTCCAAAGAGCAAGATCCTCATCACCCTCAGATATACGTTGTTGTCCCGAAGACCCAGAGTTGCATCTCAACTCCTCCTGTGCGAAGTCATCCCAAGGTCTCTCCCAAGTAGGCATGACTTCCCGAGCTACAATGCCTCGTACAAATGAACCCCAAGGTTTGGAAAAGATGTTTAAATTTGTCCTCACCATAAAGTTCAGATCCACAATCTATCCGACTGTTGCTAACTCATCTTGAATCTGAGTAAATCTACCAAGGTATGAAGTGACCGACTCTATCTTGAGCATCTGAATGTTCCTGAGTTTGTCCTGCAGAACCATCTTCCAATTTTGATTGGGACTCTGGTGAAGCTTGCACAATGAGGCCCATATCTCAAAGGCATAGTCTTTCCCAGTCAAGTGGGGTATGATGTGGTCTCTCACTGCATCACAAATAGTCCTCTTCGCCTTGGTGTTCTTCTTCCTGAAATCTGCATCCAACAATGGAGATGGAGCAGGTGCAGGAGGAATCACCATGGGAGCTTGAACTATATCTCATAGTTCAAGATCCTCCAAGACGAATATGATCCTGGTCTTCCAAGGGGACCAATTGCTAGCTCCGGCTAGCCTATCCTCTGCCCTCATCTGAGACACCAACAAGGTTGTCCATTGAACTCACACTGATGCTACAACTGCAAAAGAGTACAGCCTCACTCCTGTCAACATAGGTGTGAAAAGAGGTTTTCCAACTACAACCTCACTCGTATCAACACAGGTGTGAAAAGAGGTTGTCCACTAGGTCCAAAACAGTCCTACAAACTGTCCAACAAATCTGCCAACAAGCTGTCCAACAAACTGTCAACAAGTTGTCCCAAAAAATCTGCCAACAATCTGTCAAGAAATTGGCAACTGTATGCTCTAGAAATCAGCAAGTGTTCGCCACCAAGGCTTTGATACCATGAAGAAAACTGAGGTCCTATGAGGCTGCCAAAACAGATCTGTCTTTGACCTGAAATTTGGCTCTAAGTTTTATCTTCAAACTGTCCTTTGCTGCTGTTTTAGAACAGCAAACAGTTAAGTAAAATTTTGCTCATAATTTTATGGTTATATGCTCGTTTAAGGTGCCCTTGCAAGTAGTTTTAGTAACCCAATGTTAGTACATGCAAACCTCAAAACATATAGCACACCTCCTAGATCTTTACAACACTAAAATGCTGATTTACACTCTAAGCATGCATGAAAATAGGACACAAGTATTTTTGGTCAACACGACCCTGGATAAAACCCCCCCAGGGAAAACCAATTTGGAATGAAAGTATATATAATGGTGATCTCAAGTAATGAATACAACAAGAAATATAGTACAATAGAACCTGGTATGATAGCAAGCTCCTCTCAAGCTTGTAGCACAGGTTCCAAGAAGAATGCGCCTAGGAAAGTGCGCCCTCCCTCCTTGTTGCTCTATCCACTGAAATGATGCACCCTACCTCCTCCTTGGCCCAATGAAGAATCCCTTGCACACAATCAACCAGTTGTGTGCCTCCTCCACCATGAACCAATCAGATCTGAAGTAGCACAAGTCCTCCTAGTGCCTGCTAAGTGTACGCCCTCCTCCTAGAGTGTGCCCTCCTCCAAGCAATAGCTCTCACCAAGAAATAATGAGGGTCTAAGCCTCCATCCATGGAAGGAGGCACCCAAGATTCCCTCAACCAATGCTTCCATTCCCATCTCCATTGCTCCTCTCAAACTCTCCAAGTGAACAAATGAGTGAATAAGCCTCCTTAGGCCCTATGCACCCCTCTTGAACCATCCATAAGGAAACGTAAGATTGGATGGCTAGGATCACTCCAAGCCATCTCTAATCCATGGATGAGATCTCACCAAAAGTATCTCAACTCAAAACCCACTTTGGGTTAAATTCCCTAAGTTCACTTTGTGTCCCTTCATTCACCCACTTAGTGAATAATTACACTTTTGCCTTAAGTGACAAAATTCCAACTTTTTGACTTAAGTGAAGTCAAAGTGGAATTAGACATAAAGAACAAGGTACATAGTCCCAATGTATTTCCCACTTGTGGTTAGAGACCCAAAACCACAAGGGGACCACTTCCCAAGGTACACCAGAACTCAACAATCTGTTCAGTTGATGAATCCAGAGGCTCAATGAAAGATGCCTGGTTCCCTGGATTGGATAAGGAGGGAAAGTAAAGCTCTGTAATTTATACCACTGTTTATCTTGTCTAATAAATCACTCAGTTTTTGGCCACAAAACAAATGCACTAGGAACAACCAATAGTTAGTTGATTTATAAGCCCCCTTCTTTTCTTCCTTTGCTATTAATTTTGAAGAATCAAGAGCCATTAATCTCTTCTGAATTGGCATACATTACACTTTAAATGGTGTCTCTATTAACATGTAAATAAATGTTGTAGATCTAGCAGCAATTACAGTGTTTCAATTTCGGTTCACACCTGTCTACTATAAATCTATATGGTTAACATATATTGTACTTAAATGTTATCCCTGTTACCTTGCACACAATCGCATTAGAAGAGGTTGCACCGTTTTTGACAGTGTCTCAGATTTGGTCCATTCATGTCTGGGTGAGCTTAGTAACTTTAACAATACTTCCATGGGATCAATACTCTTATCAGTTTCCCTGCATGTCCAAAAGCCAAACATAAATAAAGCACAGAATATTTGCAAAACTATTCAAAGAACTTATGGTACTACCAACTTATATGCTCCTTAATTAATTACAGTCAAACTATGAGATTAGGAATGAAAGAATAAAATCATGTCAACAAAAATGCAAATTTAACCAAAGGACTAGGAAACCAATTGTGATAATAGCCATGGAAGATGGTGCATAATGAGTTCAAAAGAAAGTAAAAACATTGAGAGAATTTTTAAGTCTCCACATTATTACAATCACTGTCCTGAAAGGATTTTTGCTCTTTCAGACCCGAAGAATCTAACAAATCATGTCCTTTGTGGGAGAAAATATCATAGAAAACCAAACAAGAAAGCTACTAGAAACTCAAACGTCATTTGAGTTCAGTAGTCAGAGTAAGAGATAAGAGATTCAGATAACATAATTAAGTGGGCAGAAAAAGAGAGAACATTTTAAAGTATTGGTATATAAGACTTGGATAGAAAATTAACGTTAATGTCAGAATTAAAAGCTAAGGATAATCCAACAGACATGAGAAAAGGGCATTTAAATTATCTGCATCAACTCTTTAACATATAGGCCCAATGTGAACTTGGAATGGAGCCAATGTACTCAGGAAAGTCATACTTCTGTGTAGATTTTAAAAAAAATTCAAAACCCTGATGATGGGGGCAATGGAACAAACTCAGAGAGAACTAGGAGTTTATGGAACCCCAACAAAATGATTTCTATAAGCTCAATGTCGGCAGAGCCTTTGAAGGCAATCCTGGCAGGGCTGGTGGAAGTAATGCCATCAAACATAAAGAAGGGAAAGTGATAATTTACTATGACAATGATATAGGCCCTCAATTCAAACAATGTAGCAGAGGATGAGAGAGGGTGATTTGACAGTAATGACAAGAGCAATGACAAAGAGCCCAACTCCTCGATGGCACCTTAATATGGCAATGATATAGGCCTCAATTCAAACAATGTAGCAGAGGCTGAGGCTTTAGTAAAATGTTTAAGGGTGGCAGTTCACCTTGGGCTACAGAACCTCATTCTAGAGGGTGATTTGACAGTAATGATAAAAGCAATCAGAAAGAGACCAACTCCTTGATGGCACATTAATGCCATTATTGAGGAGGCGTGCAATCTTCAATCTCACTGCAGCAACATTTCATTTATTCATTCCGCAAGGGATTATTTCATTTATTCATTGCGCAAGGGATTGTAACAAGGTGGCGGACCTTCTAGCAAATAAAGGAGTAGATCTCAAAATCCATTCAAAGCACCATTCCTTTCAAATTGATAATATCTATCAAGTAGGGGGTCAACTCCATGTACCATGAAGATATGCATCATCAGATGCAAACAAGTCAAAGACTATTTGGTTCTACGGGGCAATTTTTGCTCCAGCACACATTTTTGTAAACGGAATTTCTGCCCCCCTGCGTAGGTTAATAATGTAATAGGTCTCCATGGATCATAGTTAGGTCAGCTACCTTAGGATTTCTTTATTAGGAGAGTTCCTTTCACTGAGTGTTTTTTATCCTCGGGATATTAATTTGGCCTAACCAGCCTTATTAATTCCCCTTGAGTTTTTCACTCCCACTAGTAATAAATCCTCCAAAGTGGTGAAAGGCATTCTAATGAAATCATCCTCTTGTAGCTAGTGTTTAGGAATGATGTAAATGACCATGTAAGACAGCTCAAAAAGTTTCGGGGAATTTCGTCAAGTCTAGATAGTTTTTTTTAATTAATTAAAATTTCCTAAGGCTAGAAATTTAATTAATTAATTCTGATGAAAAATTGTAAAAGCTAGGTCCTTGGGCTTTTAATAGGGGTATTTGTGCTCAAAAGAAATGGAATATGGAATGAGATCCCCTACACCCCTAGACCAAGTTTCAACTCAGTCGGACAAATTTTGCTAGGGTTTTGTCCACTTAGGAGTCTTAGTCAGATAAAAGCAATTTTAATTGCTAACCCAAGACATGGGAAAAATGTCAATTTTGTAATAATTGAGCAATTAAGGTAAAGTAAAGGTGAATAATGTTGAGAGAGACTCCCCGTAACCTACCTAACCACTTCTCAACCTTCAAACACCCCCTTTTACTCACATCTCATTTAATTCTTCCTTGGGATTTGTGCCTCCTTGGGGAATGCGTCCCCCTCCCACGTGAGACTTTAGTAACTCGTTTTAAATGGGTTACGGGCCCCGCCTCATGAGGTGCGCCCTTCCTACACTTCCCACGTGCCACTTGGAATGTGTCTCACACACCCAAGCACACGCCTCCATCAATCCTCACGCTTTCCCTTGGAACTTGCGCCCCCACTCTCTGTGAAAAAGTGGAAACACATCACACATAAGGGAAATTCGCTTTTAAAGCTAGTCATTGGCTTTCATCTTGACGAATGTGCCCTTCTTGCCTTGCCACTTCACTCCCAACCTCTCTCCACTTGCTAAACTCATCCAACCCTAAAAGCAGTGCACCTTCCTTGACTTGAGTTCTCATTGGTTGGATTTTTTCAAATGGCAGAGATCCAAGAGGGGTCTCTTTGGCCTCTCATGCTATAAAAGAAACCACTCCCTCATTCATTCCTCACCATTCTTCTGAGTATTGTTATGCTACCAAATTCTTGCCATCTCTCTCTCTCTCTCTCTCTCTCCTCTCTCTCTCTCTCTCTCTCTCTCTCTCTCTCTCTCTCTCATTGTCACTTTGCTTCACCCATTTGTTCTTGAAGAGCTTGGAGCAACTTTGTTGCTACAACCTCTTTCCTTGGTAATAAAAGAATAGATTTGGAGGAATCGTGGATCTCAAAGACTTGTCTGGATGCTCCATTTGTTTATGAGGTGATATTGCTCTTTTCTTTGAATATTATTGTGTTATTGGGTAGTTTGCTTGAGTAAAACTTTGTTTGCTGAGCTAGGTTTAGCTAACTTATAGTGGTTGGCCTATATGCCTTATATTTATTAATGATGTTAACTTTGTTGTATTATTAGTCAATATAATCCATTATCTACCTTGTCTCACATTTTATTTGAAGCTTGCAGGTCATCTCAAAGAGCGTTGTCAGGATAGATCCGAGCAAGGATCTACCCTCATCACTCACTAAAACTTCACAAGATTTTCTGATTATCTTTATGTTCCATTCATAGTCTAATTTTGGATGCTAACTCATTACATAGGTCAATATATTCATTAAATTTTCTGGTTTTTATATGTAGGAAATTTCTGTTGCAAAACAGAAATTTTCTTAACTTTTGTTGAGTGTATTGCAGCAAAATCAGCGAGCAATAGCTTGTTGATTTTTGCAGGTTCTCGTCAGGTTAAGGGTGCATGCTACCCATTCTCAATTACAACACACCCCCAAGAACCTCCTTTCAAAGTGGTAACTCTATCCTCTCTTTCTTTTCTATCTAAAACATTGTAAAGCAAGCCCAAAGAAGGGTACCCAAGTGGCTTGCATTCTCTTCATTTCAGTTTTTGTTTTCCAAGCTCTAGTTTAGTTTCTTTTCTATTTTTCTTTCTTCGTTTAGCTAGCTTAGTTGTGGTATCTTACATGCACGCTAAAAGCTAAAATTATCTAGAGTAGATCTCACACAACCTATGCTAGCTTAGAGCCCATGTCGACATAGATAGATTCTTTTCTTTTTCATTCTTTCTTTTGCATGCAAGCTTTTATTTCTCAAGCATTTATTTTTCACACATGCATGCAAACATGGGTATCTTAATGGTTTAAATAATCGTTTACATTTTCGCAAGTCATTTTAAGTTCTTTACACTTTACATGCAATATTTTCACTATTTAAGAACTTAACTTTCAAATTCGGTTTTTGGCACTTTGAGCAAGCATTAAGCACTCAAACACCAACACTTTTGAGCAAGCATCAAGCACTCAAACACTTCAATACTTAGCTCATAGGTTTAATAACGTATTAGACTTAATAGGGCACCTTTACCAACCATCTTCGCCATTTAAAACGGGGTCGGAGGAAGGCAACGGAAGGGTGATAGGCCGGGGACGGTCTCGTGGCGCTCAACATCCTCTTTCGAGAGTACTCTTACCTTAGGACTAGCCTGTGGAGCTAGGGTGGGCCTCGTTGCCTTACTTCTTGAGCACCCAGCAGTTACTTGGTAATTGGGGGAGGAAAGTATTGGGTTGACATTTAGATAGGATTTGAATCTCACTTAACCATCTTAATCAATCCTTGGTCTACAACTTTTGGGCAATTCACTTTTACACTTGCAAGCATTACATCTATCAATTACTTTTACATGCAAGTCATTTTCATAAGTTGTGGAATAATTATCTAAGTGGTTATATCTGTCATCTGGAACACTTTTACTTTTCAGGCATCTTTCGAATTTACATTGTGGTCCCTATATTCGTGGTGTGATCCCTCAAGAAGTTGCGCATCCACCTGGAGGCAATCTCTTGACTAGGTCTTGAGTGATTGTTTATGTGCCATTGATAAGCAGTCCAATAGAGTAAGATCTATTGTGAGCATGCTTGGCTTGATGTGTTGATGGTTGTCTTGTCTTGATCATCTTTATTTCCTGCACATACAAGCAATTGATTAGTTAGCATTGTATCTTTGTATCTATTATACGTCTTGTTTAGTGGAACTCTAGTGTAACTTTTCATATATTCTTTTTGTATCTTTGTATCTAGTTGTATCTAATCTCGTTGTATATTTGTAATCTTGTAACAATTTTGTAATCAACCCCCCTTTAGCTTAGTTGACCCCTTGCCCAATCTTAGGCACTAGTCTTAGTTGTCCTAGGAAAAGGTTTGATTGTTCATATTAACTGTTGCATCTCGCATTGCTGCTTCACATCATAGGTTAGGTTTTCCCCAATCCTTTTAACTAATTAAAACCAACTCCTAGAACTTAAACGTTAATCTCATCTAGTAACTAGGGTCCACCCCCCTTGGCTTCCCTAGGAGTTAGCCTAGACGGAAGAGGTTCAAGTCAAAGTGACAGCGTGGACTTTGAGCCTAGGCATTGTGCCTTCGAGGACACACTAAGTGAGCAAGACTTAGCTCACGTTTGCAAGT
>CBVK0100189448.1:0-13924 GCA_900067695.1 Picea abies | reverse complement strand
ATCTAATATGCCCCAATTAAGGGGTAATGGGCCAACATTAGAGCTTAACACAAAAGGCCTTGGAGAACATATGTATGATATCACTAGCAGAGTGCATGTTGATTATACTAGCATAAAGGCAATCATATAATGAAATATAAAGGAAATGGACCAATAGAATATTCTCCAACAATGATTAGTACAGATATAAGATGAATCACTAAGGGTAATAGGGGAATTGGTAGTTGCACAGAGCAAGGAAAAGCAGGAAGTTCATGACAATGAAGAGAAACTCATGACCTTGACTGTGTAGGCCATAGAGGAGATTTTGGAACAAGAAGCATAAGTTAAGAAAGAAGTCGCGACAACAAAGGACACCTCCCAAAATTTCATGGAAGCATGGAGGGGCACGACACAACACGATTGAGTGGCTTGGGACAAGCCATAGGTGAGTGTCAGGGGCCTATTGTGAATGCAATTTGAAGGGAAAAGAATGAGGGCACATGTAAGAGAAGGAAGGAGAGAACTCAAACATGAAAAATAAAGGAGACGTGCAAAAATAGGAGATAAAGGAGCATGCAGGCCAAAGCTAGGAAAAACACACCCAAACAATGGGTTGTCATGAGTTGTAATAATGAGTTTTCTTAGGGTTTTGGGTTGAGAAAGCAAGGTTTTGAGCCCTAAATTCCATGTATAAATATGTAATGGGTTAGGTAGAATAGGTTTTTGACGTTGAATGAAGAGAGGGATGAAGCAGATCTAATTTTTTTGATATTGTTGCGAAGAGAGTGAGAGAATAGAATGAGAATAAGAGAGATTCTATGTCTAAAGGTCTAGGGAGAGTTTGCAAAGAGAATTTTGCACTACAAAGTGGTGAGGAAGGATGGATAAAGATAACATGATATATCTATTGTAAGGATAGTGTGCAAGCCTCAGATGAATTTCACAAAGAACAATAAAGAAGCCAACCATTGTGGACGTAACCTAAATATTAGGTGAACCATGTTAAATTATGTGTATGGATTTCTTTTTGTGCATTTTTTTATGGATTTTCTACTTATGCATAGCTATATCTAGATATTTTTGCTAGATAATTGATGCGTAGTAATTTTGAATGTTACAATGAATAGTTTATGTTGCAATTTGTAGTATAAGGGTGTTGTATAACTGAATTTACCAAATAATTAAGGGAAAAGAGACACAATATCTTGCACAGAGGGTAGATAAATATGAATGAATATTATGATTTCCTCCCATCCCATCATCCCTGCAGAAACTTGGTTCTTGCATCCCCAATGATGCCTCAGGTGAGACTTCACTTTCATGCAAGTGATGTATAAAGGGTAGATGTCTACAGGGTTTGTTGGTAGAATAAAACTGAACCTAGTGTCTTACAACCACATGCCAACAGTCCTTCTAGATATTTCTCTTCTTGAATAAATCAAACATGACCCTTATTCCCCTTTTTTAAATTTTCACTTAAATATTAAAGTCACTTTACTAATGTTTAGCAACTATTAATCTAAAAGTTACTTTATTATATTTTAATTAAATGTCACTTTATAAACATAACATCTCCTAGCTATGTGACATCAAATAAACCCCCCGACTCCCTTTTTTCTTCACTCAAAAGCCTCAAAGGTCATCTCCAACTGCATAACAAGAGAACCCAAAAATGGGGACATGATAGTCCTCCCTTTCAAAATATTGTTTGTCCTCAAGAAATGTCATCACACCCATAGGGACAAGAAACTAAGGCAAATTGAAATTGATAATGATCCTTGGGTCCCGAACTAATATGAAAGTTACACAACACCTATCACCCACAATAATTCCCTACAATTTACTGACATAAGGGGCCTCCTGAAAGTAACAACTGAATTTTCCATCTGTATCAGATGACAAACAATCAACCCACAAATTCCTAGGGTCCCATTCTATCACCAGAAAGGACCCATCATGTTGATGTTGCACCACTTTGCTCATAAATATATGATCCTCCTACCTAGTATGAATATTGCACTCCTACATCCTTAGACTGTAATGTCTCAAAGAATTATCCCCACTATAGCGGATCATATCCTACCAGTTTATCTCAGTGAATTCAACCAAACCAACTCTAAAATCAGGCATCTCGGATAATTCTATGTGGTCACAAACTTATATGGTAACATTGAAACCTAATATCTATGTGTAAAAGGGGAAATCCATAATACTCCAGCACCCCAGCCTACTCCAATCATCCAAGCATCATCTAGAAAATATCTCGACACATCGTCTGCAAAGTCCCTCCATGCAAAACTCTCTTGGATCAGCCTATAAGTGGTAAGGTCACCATGGTCCCAAACTAACATGTATGATGTGAAGCATCCTCTACTCATAGCCCTATTCTTACAGGTGATAAAAAATTAATCCACGTGACTACCTCTGATAATACAAGAAATCAAAAACCATAAAAACTTGGTCAACTCCTTAGAGGACAAATCCTCCAAGAAACCAAACCTAAGCATCCCAAGAGTAAACTCCAGAAGGGTCTGCATCATGGATGCCAAACTGTCAAGAACTGCAGTTCCATGGTCCCAAGCTAATCGTTGAGAGGAACCATCATGCCAATGTTGCACCTATTCGATCATAATCGTCTGACCACAATGGTTATACTATGCTCTTCTGTCCTAGACCCCCATGATGAAATCCCTTAAAGGAATGCACTCATTATCCTAGATGATATCCCACCAAGGCATCTTTGCGATTTCAAATCCTACCAATCTGTGGATAGAATCGAACCTGGGTATTTTGAGGGAAACCCTACCTCACCATATATAACAAGGATCAACAACTCCTCTCACAACATCCCCAAAATGATGTATACCAATCACTAACACGACCCTACTGGTCACCCTAATCATCTAAATTAGTCTATCACTCCAATGAATTCTAGTGTCCCCCAACCAAATTCTATGTCCATCACTCCCAATTCTTACTGGAATATCTATGAACTGATTCAAAAAAGTCCGGATCTCCTCATGTGCACTCTACATATCATGTGGTCCAAATTAAAGACCTATGACATGGCCACAATGCTACCTGTCTCATCCAACTAACTCATGTTAAACTCTCATTTCCTATTGTATATAATGAAGGCATCAAATAATAGCACTATATGCCTCTGATATTGCTTGCAATATTGGAAAATGACTAGCTCATTGGTCAACCCCAAGGGCATGACCAAGAACTTATAATGAAGTTTTGAAGAAGACATGTGAGTATCCTACTCCGTGTTACCCAAATGATGATATCCCAGATGAAAATCAATCATTGAGGGATATGTTGCTCCCCAAGGCTCATCCATCCACTCACCAATCATGGTAAACCTCAACTCAATGGTATGCTCAAGGACTTTGTCAAGAGGTCTCCCTAGTGGAAACAATCCACACCTCCATTGTACATTTTCTTATGCCAATGAATACCCATGCATATCGTCGACTATCAAAGAATTTGGTTGTATAATCTTATATAATGCAAGTGCTACGGTATCCATCACTTTGTTGATGTTGCCTAAAACTATATCCCGTAGCATACCCAAGTATGTCATATTCATGTCCACCCAATATATTGATGCATATACTTCCTTGCAGGCTGGTTCACAGAGTATGTACTCAATTGTCTCCCTGGTAGCTAAGCCTTGATCCTTTCATAGGATCTCCAAAATAAATGGCTCATGATCCCCACAATGAAAAAAAATAGCATGGTCAAAACCATCTACATTATACCCCTCCTCAAGCGCCTACAACTCATAATGGTCCTTGTGTGAAATCATCACAAAAGGATCCTTCCTCAAATCATGAGTTTCACTCACACCCTCATTTGTCATGGCTTCCAAATATGGTGGTGTCATTGTTTTTTTCAATGATGAATGGCATGCCAAGATCAATCGGTAACAAAGCTCCCCAACCTCCCTTTTTTTGTCTTCAATAAACTTAAGAGCAAGGTTCCTATCCATGAAGAAATGCAAGTAATTGGATTTCATCTTCTCTAGTGCTTCTTTGATGATGTGTAATTGTGCACTAGTGATTCCATATACCACTCCTCTGTTTCTCTCCTCCATCTAATTTTTCCACATAAGATATTCATTAAATTTATGATCACCATTTTCCCTCATCAACACCTACATAATTTGTTCCTATGTGACCAATAGTCGATTCTCCAAATCACAAAATTTTATTTCATCAACATGGCATGGGTTGTCACATAAGGGATCAACTGAATCACTAGATGATAATGTGCAATGATGTATCTCACATGGACTATCCTCCTGATATAATATTCCCGACTCATTATCGTCCACCAAATCAGCCCCTTCATTTTCATCCTCTACACATGCATCATCGTACCTGTCATCAATAGGATGAGGTGTTGAATCCATGTCATCGTCAACATCATACATAAGGAAAAATGTTGGCTCCTCAACATTGACTAATTTAAATATTTCCTCTTGGTCATCAAAAGTAGGGCAATATGTTGCATCTTCATATTCTCCATCTAGCACACTGGTGTCATTGGTGTCATTGGTTAGTTTAGATGATGCCTCATAAGATACTATTTTGTCTTCATCTATGCATACATCCTCCTCATGGCTAGATGCATACTCCTCCATCGGTCCTTCATGATCATCTCTCTTTAATTTCTTCCCCGAGGGTGTAATACCCTCAAAAGGGAAAACAATCATAGATTTCCTCACCCAATGCTAGATACTCCTAGTATTAAAGCTTGTATCTTCCATATTTCATCCAAACATTCCATATGTATCTTCTTAAGTCGTTGCATCATGGCTTAGCAAAAACTCCACCCTCCTTCAATTTGAGTTTGATCCACTAGAGATGACTCATTCTCCTTTAATCAATACGACCTGTTTAAGAAATTAATATTGATCTCCCCCATCTCGAACTTGGCTTGAACAAGAGAGATCTACTCAGATAGGGTATTAATGTTTGTTGTTCAATCTATGGGTTTCTAGTTATGTATTTTTCTAAAAACTTTGCATGAAATATGTTTAATTCTATAACTTGGTACCAACTTTCACATACAATTTATTTATTTCGTCAATCATATAACATACATCCAAATATTCATGAAAATGGAAAATAAATTATAACATCTTATTATAGGTGGAATATGAGACATAATAATAAGAGAGTAGAAGTTGCAAAAAAATCAACCAATACTACAAAATGAAATAAAAAACTTGGTATAATTCCTTAGTATTATCCAAGAATGATGCCAAACTAATCTGAGGCTCTCCTATCCCCATGAATTCACCTCCAAACTCCACAAATCAACAATGAATCCCTCGACCCTACTCAATGGAACTCAACCCAAGTGGAAACCAACCCTCTAGAGAAGAATATGGCCTCCCAAAGAGATCTTGGCTATTGTTGTGGTAACTTGGCCTTCAATCAAGAAAGACTTGGCCCTTTCTAACCATGGTTTACCTTAGCAAGAGAAATTTTTCCATACTATGATAAAAACAACCCCTCCAATGATTAAACTTGACCTAATAAGAAACTACGACCCAACAAGAAAAAGCCTTGGCTCCTTTAACACTAAATCACTTCTATTTTACTACTACATATGGAAAATATGCCCAGGGAAAGATTCAAAATCCTTACATTTCAACTAGACTCCCTCCCATGAATTCTTCAGCCACACACAAGGATGTCTCACCTAGCCACATAAAATCAATTCCTAGGAAAATATATTTTTCCCAGCTATGGAAAACTCGATCAACACACACATGAACTTGGCCCTAGAGAATCAAAATGAGTTGTTGCAATTGAAGAATTTGGATTTGGTGTCATTGTTTCCCCTCAGGATGGAAATATATACAAATATGATAGCACTATAATATCCTCATTAGAGCTAGGTAGGGATATTATGAAGTTTTATGCAACTATGTTATTTTTCCACAAATATTTTTCATTCATTTTACTAAAGAAATTTCATCAAAAATATTGCAGGAATTCTAGATACACATGGAATAGAAGAGAATCATTGAGTATTTTATTTTGAAGGAAGAAATGAATAGATCTACCCAATTATTTCTATGATATTTGTAATACATCAATGAAAAACACATAATAACAAGAAAAAAAACATGGATCATGTCACCATCATCACCAGAAAATCCCACAAACATGCACCTTCAAACTGATATCAAACTAAAAATGAATATCAATTTAAGATCCTTCCCACTGTTCTGCATAGGAACCTTCGTTATCCCTCCAAGAAGTCCATGACCTGTCAAATCCCTTTGTGGATCTCTTGTACGCTTGACACTACAAAGAAGGGGATCTCAGTCCCTACATAACCCCCACAGTGCCTCCTATGACCTTCTTCCTTCATCAATTGGTCTTCATGATCTCGCATGACCTCTCTATACCCTGTGGATGCTACAAAGGTGGCTAGGCCCCTCTCAAATTACCCCTGCGACCCCTTTCTTAGTGCACGAACTTTCTGGGACATTTTGTGGCCTTTATAGCTATCATGCCCTATCTAAGGAACCTTCATGGGTCCTCACAATGCTACAATGAATGGGACCGACCCTCCTACAACCTCTCAAAGTGATACTCGACCCTCCAGCCCTACAAAGAATCAAATTGGCTCTCTTGAAAATTCATTGCACCTAGTCACTGAAGATAAACACAAGGTAGAATTCCAATGGAATACCCTGGATGGATTTCCTGCCTTCACAATAGATCTCATCCCACAACTAATATTTCACCCAACAACTAGTTATGGCTCCTTAACCAAGGAACTTGGCCCATCCAATAAGTAAAGAACATGCCCTTTATAGATAAAAACAACTTCCTTGAAGAATAACTCGTCCTTGCATATAAATACGACCCCTGTAAAACTTGGTCCTACTAAAAAACATAGTTTTGGCCCCTCTATTATTGGATCCACTATGAAATGGAAGATACATCCCCTAACATCAGTAAAAATGAAACCACTAACCAATCTATAATTTTATCATTGTTTCCCCTTAGGCTAGAAAGATTTCCATCTTTGATACCACTATAATATCCCCAGATAGCTAGGTTGGGATATTAGTGATTTTGTCAAATACCTCACATTAGAAATGACTTCATGTTATAAATTGGTTGATAGATTACTACAAATAGATTTCACACATCCTACTAAATACTTTCTTCGAACATATTGTATGCAAATCAATTACACATGAAATAGACAGACAATATGGGTAAATTTTATTATGAGTGGAACCCAGAAACACAAAAAAAATTATTCTCTAATGGATATTATGGCACCTGCAATACAATTATGAAAAACACACAATACAAGCCGAAAACTTGGAATCATGCCATGGCCTCCTCCATAGATGATATCAAACCCTCCAAGTTCCACAACCTCTCCAAGTGAATTGCTACAACCCAATACTAAATTCAAATCACCAGATGAAGGTCTAATGAAGATCCTGGATGGATCCTTCTTCTCTATCTAGGGTGGATATTGCACCATCGAAACTAAACTACAATGGAAGAGATTTTCCAAAACCATAATGAAAACCTTGGCTCCAATAGCACTCCAAAGAGATCAATCCCAAAACATAATTCCAAAGTGAAGCACTACCCCTCTTATTCTTCCTCCATGTCCTTCTAGATCTTTCCCTTGTTTACTAAATCAAACATGACCCGTGTTCCCCCTTTTTTAATTTTCACTTAAAGATTAAAGTCACTTTACCAATGTTTATTAACTATTAATAGAAAATTTAGTTTATGTAATGTCCCAAGGCCAAGCCTAGTTGTAATTATGAATGTAATGATGTTTATAGGCTGGTGAGACAAGTAATTATAAGTTGGTAGACTTATGTGTTATTAGGCCAAAGAGCCTAGATGTTAAGGCAAGTGGGCCTGATTTTTGTATATGTAATTATGAAGATTGTTAATATAAATACATTGTTGCGTGCAAACCGACCATGAAGAAAGAGTTATGGGGGACTAAAATCCACTGGGTTGGGAAAGGGAGGAGGATAAGTGATTGAGGAAAAAGGGCTAAGCTTAAGAGCCTAATAGAATAATATATTATTATTCTAAAAGATGTAAAGATGATATTAATTTATCCTAAGTTCCTTTAGGAAGAGGAACAAGTTCCAAGTGGGGGGAACGCGCTCCTAGAGGGAGCCAAGTGTCATCCAAAACAAATGAAAATTTAGGGGGGGACGTTCTCACCAGGCTGAGCATTCTCACGGTTGGGACGTTCTCACTAGGTGGACCATTCTCATGATTATTGTCATTAACTCAGGACCTCACCATTCAAACCAGGTTGCCCATCTATTACCCTAATTGAGAAACGCACCCAGTTAGCACACAATAACCCTGAAATTCCATTTTGGAATTTCTGAAACACCCCGAACCTATATAACAAGCTGATTTTTTAACCCTGTTGCACCTGTACCCTAGTGGTTTCCTGCGTTTGTCCTGTCAGTATCGTTCCCCACACAAAATTTGTGTTTCTTCCATCACCATGCCCATGGGTTGAGAAGCGGGAGTGAAGAAGTGGGTTGTCAGGCATGTGGATAGAAGAAGTAGGTTGTCATGCCTGTGAGAAACTCTCTCTAAGTGAGAGAGTGTGCTAAGGAAATGAGTTCTCCTAGAGGGAGTCTAGTAGTATCTATAGAGCTCTGAGAATTCCTGATCTATCTTGTTGCTGAAGTCCTGGAAAAGGAGGTGTAGCAGCCGAAGGACCGTGTGGCAGTGAAGGTGTACACTCCTGGGGTGGGACATGCATGTGGGGAATGATAGTCTGTGAGATATGGGCATAAGTGTCTTCTTGGAGGAAATACTTCATGTTGTATTGTGAAACTTCCTGTTGTCCATGCCTAGCCTAGGAATCCATTTCCCAATGGAGCTTAGTCCCAGCTCAGGGGTGACCCACTACTGAGAGTGATGAGAAGCGTGGTATAAGGCTAGGAGGTTCGTGGAAGGTCTGCACATAGTTGGTGTACTTCAATTAAAATATAAGTACCAAACCTTTGTTCATTTACATGTTGTGTATTTGTACATGATATTATGATGAGTATCACATGTATATGATGTTATATTTATGGGTTTTCTTGTGAATATTGTATGTAGGTTTTTACTGTTATTTCTACATTATGCTATGTGATAGAATAATGTAAATAATCTGTAAATTTATATGTGTTATTGTCCCTTTCGCATTAATCTATGTATTAACAGAATGTTTATGTCTGGTTAAAAAATGCATTAGATATTTATTTATGTATGTTCAAGCATGATAGTTATATGGAGTAGCATGGCCTAGCCCGGGTGGTCAGGGATGTTACAGATTGGCATCAGAGTAGAAATATGTTTACTCTATGGCATAACCTAGCTTATTGGGTGGTTGGGGATGTTACAATTTGGTATCAGAGCCATGGTTTTGACACTGAGCTTGGATGGGCCATGTTAGTGGTTAATGAAGCAAATATTTCAGAGTGAATTGTTGTCGAAAGGGATGAAATTCAAATTTTAGAGCGTCCCAGAGCATCAGGAAGGCACCGCCTGAACACTTAGACTATCTTCAAAAGCTTAGGAAGTATAGTAGTTCAAGAAAATATATAGAGAAAGAATCCACAAAAAAACATTGTGTTGGGACACGAGGTTGGAATTTGGGTCGTAGGATATATTTGGGAGAAGGAAGATCCTTCACAATCATCATATCTAGAGAAGGTGCACGAAATTTAACCCCTAAGTACTTTGAACTTCATGACTTCGACGAAGTTTATGTGTGATAGAGAAGAAGGGGCAAAAGCCTGAAGTTCCAAAGTCCCGAAGTGGATATACATCGTAGATCTGGGGAAACGTTCTTGTTCGTTGGATTGGTTGAGGATAGATAAAAGTCATAAGATCAATCCAAGAATAGAAGGTAAGGCACAATGATGAAAAAAAAATGGATCTCATTAGTCAGATCTTTGCACGGGTGATTGTGAGTCATAGATATCACAGAAGTTTGAGAGTTCAGCGTTCAGGAGAAACAAAGTGTGCTAAGGTGCAAACTCCTGAAGTCTCGAAGTCCAGAGTTAATACAGACCATTCATCTAAAGAGACACGTGTCAGCAGATTGGCTAGTTCGAGAATTCGACGTTTGGGAGTAATAAGGTTCGATAGAGTGAGAAATCCCAAAGTCTAGAGTTAATCCAGACCATTCATAGAAGGGGGCATGTGTCAGGATAACTTCTTATTCGGGAGTTCAACATTCGAGAGAATTGGAATGTGCTAGTGTGAAAATTCCTGAAGCCCGAAGCCCCAAATCCGAGGAACAGAAGTGGCATGGCATGATTATGTCACCATTGGTGATGTGGACTCTTCCTAGACGTGCCATGTTCCACCACCTTAATTGTCTAAAGTTGTACCATGTGGACCCCGGAAGGTAAAGTAGTTCGAAAGTTTGAGAGTTTGAGAGATTTGAGGAATGCAAGTGTAAAATCTTCCGAAGGCCAAAGTCTTGAAGTGATGTGGCATGTTGATGTAACCAGGGATGATGTTGACACATGGGATGTGTGCCACATTTTAGTGAGTTAAGATCCTTTGCAAGAATGAAATTCCAACTAGAACATGACATGTGTCACCCATGTTATTGGGACATGTGTCCGACTCTAGTATTCTGCCATGTGGCACACCTTTCGAGCATGGGTAGTGGGGCCCTGAAGATACCTAAAGTAGTTAAAACCTTGGTGAAGAATTTAACCAAACTGGGGACCATGTTAAATTGACCCCAATATATTCGTGGCGCCATATCATGAAGTCTGGAGACTTGGTACTCTGGAGGAAAGGTGTTATAGTTAGTATTGAGTAGAGAACTCTCGAAGGCCCGAAGGCTAGAGTTAATATCAATCATTGGTCACAAGGGAAGCGTGGAATTAGATACCAAGGTTCAAAGACTTTATACTCTATAAGAAATGGTTCATGGTTGAATGGGAGGAATAAATCCCCAAAGTCTCGTAGCACCGAAGTGACGTGACGTGATGACATCATCGGGGGTCATGTGAAAGTATTTAGATATTCACGGTTCGATATTTTTGGGGTGTGCATATGTGAAATCCTCCGAAGTCCTAGGACCTCAAATCTCTAAAGTCTCGTAGCCCTGAAGTCCTGAATCCCGAAGGGACAAAGTTAATATTGATCATGGATCAGAAAAATGACACTTGGAAACAGGTGCAGCAGTCCGAAGACTTGACACTCTAGAAGGATTGAGAGTATGGACAGTCTAGAACTCCCAAAGATTAGAGTTCCGTAGTAAATATCAGTCATAGGATGTTGGGAAGCCATGGACCGTTGATCCACCCCACTCCGCAAGTTCACCAATTCGACACTCCGAGAGATTTGTTGTGATGTGTGGAAATGGAAATCTTAGAAGCTCTGAAGCCTCGAGGTTTCAAGGCTCTGGATAAGCACCCAACTATTATAACTTGGTCACAAACATGGTCACATGCGAGTTAAGGGCTGAAGAAAAATGGGCTTGTTAAGTCCTAATATTGGCTCATTAACCCTTAATTGGGGCATATTACATTAGTAATGTTATTTTATTTATGTCGAATTTATTCCATTAGTTGTAATTATACCTCCTAGTCTCCTATATATACCAAGGAGACTTTTTCATTTGGAATCATCTTGTACTTGAACATTTATGTGGGGTAAAAGGAGGTTTCCCCCTCAAAGAGGCTTATTATCTGAAATTATCTCTTTTTCAAGACGTTGATTATTTATTCTGAGGTTTTTCTATGCCATATTGATATTTGGTTCTTAACATATGGTATCATAGCTCAAGGTCTTGGGGTTTCACTGCTACATCTGAGACACCTTGGAATTTTTGCTATAAATTAGTTTATACAATGTTTCAGAAGGAACGGCTTGGAGGATTTTTAGTATATGGATCAAGGTACGTTGGGTTAAAATTTCATCTCCTGAGGCCTTATACTTTTGGAGATACATCCTTTACAATATAGGGTTATGGAATCATCCTAAACTGAGTCATTGCATAATTTTTGGTATAAAATGTTTTCTGTGACATTTCAGACCCTTAACTATGGAGGATATTCACAAAAATTAGAAAGGTATCTGTGGTAAAACTTTCTTCTTCTGGGTCATCTTACATTTGTATATACACCCTATGGAATATAGGGTATATGACTAGTCCTATTGACTAGTATCAAGAAGGTGTTCCAGGTAAAACAATCATAACTTCTTCCTAGAGTATCTAAATTGAGTGAGACCAGTTTCATTGGACAATGGACAGTCTATAGTATTTATGGTATGAGTTTTATAATTTTATATCAATTATTTTCTGTGGGGCATGCTATACACGTGAGATCGCCTAGAAAGGCCAAAAATCAGTAAGTTGTGGAGAAGTTACCACAAATTCCACTTGGCACATTGAATTTTGATCAGACCTATGGAATTGCAGAGAAGAAATATCATAGAAATACAAAAAATAATGTTTCATACCTGTAAGGGCCGAAATTTGGGAGATACAATAGAAGAAAGATTGTCTACAAGAACCACCTCAAAATCAAGGTTCAAAAGTGGTACTTGGCCAACATGCCACCCAAAAAGGGAACTTCTACACCAAATAAGCCTCCAGACAATCCTACTTGGACTCTTTATAAAAGTGAAGAAATGTGTAGGGACATAAATGATTTACAAAAGAATACAATAACAAAAGATGAACTATAAGAGATGATGGATTCAACAGAAGCTAAGTTTGAGGCAATAAATACTAAGATGGATTCTTTAAAAGAAGAGATCATGGAAGTATTGAAAAATTTTGTAACAGAGAGGACACCTGAAAGTGAAAATGCATCCCATGAAATTCATGATGAGGACACAAGGACAGTGAAGCAAGACTGGATAAACTCTAACCTTGGGTTGAATACCAACCATGTTCCTAAGATAGATATGAGGAAGTTTGATGACAAGCATCCTATCACATGGATACTTCAGATGGAGCAATTCTTTGATCTACATAATGTGCCACATACACAAAAGGTATGAATTACTTCTTTATATTTAGAACCCAATCAATTTGGATGGTATAGATGGCTTTGGTCTCACAAATCAGTTGTCTCTTGGACAATTTTCACAGAAGAAATGATAGCACACTATGAGGATACAAGGAGCAATACCTTCTTTAGCCAATTGATAAATCTCAAGCAAAAAGGTTCAGTTACAGAGAATATTGAGAACTTCCAAAGATTGAATATAAAGGTAACAAATATTACAGATGAGCACTTGATTGATGTATTCATAGGAACTTTAAGAGATGACATTCAACATGAGGTTTTCCTTTGGGAACCCAAATCATTAGAGAATGCATTTAGGGTGACAAGAAATGTTGAAAGTAAAAATATGTCTATGGCTACAAGAAGGACCAATCCTAACATCTATAGAGAGAATACTGCTCCTTCTTCTAAAACACCTCAACCTACAAGGTTGACACCTCAACAATTGGAGGAAAAAAAAAAGAAAAAGGTTTATGCTTTAATTGTGACAACGAGTAGAGTAAGGGACATAAGTGTGGTGAGAATAAATTATACTACATAGATTGTGAAGAGGAAGAAGAACAAGAACAAGAACCATCTCAAGATGAAAATGTAGAAGCAATTTTGTCTGAAGATTTGACTCCCACGATATTGTGTAATGCATTGGTTGGAATTATCACTCCTCAAACCCTCAAGATCGAAGGATACATCAAAAAGAAAAAGGTAATAGTCCTAATTGATTATGGTAGTACTCATAATTTCATTCACTATAAATTAGCCAAAGCTCTCAATTTCTTTGTATATCCAACACCAGAGTTTCAAGTAATGATTGAAGATGGAGGAACTATCAATTGCTCAGGAAAATGCAATAAGATCAATCTTACTATGGGG
>CBVK0100189447.1:0-13926 GCA_900067695.1 Picea abies | reverse complement strand
TCCAGAGTATAACTCATGCTTAAGACTAGGTGGCTAAGACCTTTTACAAGTTGATCATGCAACATCTCTTATTACAAATTTTTATGGAAATGTTAAAAAAGGTTGGTCTTTATTGACCAGTTGAACTTCTGAACTCTGAATTTTGAACAATAATGTTCAATCTTTGACAGCTCGCTGGAAGTCCATCCTAGTGCAACTTTGATGGATAACAGTACTAATATGCATAACAAAGTTGAGAGAAATATCTATAATGTAGATTTTGCAAAGTGGTGCAAATAGGAAGGAAATTCAGAATTACTCGCTTTGACGACCTAACATAACTTTAAGAAATGAACTAGGGACTGATAGATGCATCTCAGATAAAATTTCATGTGATAAATCATACAGATCTGTTACACATCAGAAATTTGTATCTGTTTCTATCAGGAACTCTGCTTAAGGGATTAGACTTTTATACTCGGATATGAATATGTTCAATCATAGCATGCTAAAATATTGACTGGATCTTGTATTTATTAGAGGCCTATGTTTTGTGAGCTGAGTTTTAAATTCTGCACTTGAGAAATTCCCATATAGTTTGTAACTTCTATTAAGAAAAAATTCATTCAGCACCCTATTAACACAAACACCTAACATGGCAAGAAAAAGTAAGGAATGAGAATTTACCGAATGATATGCAGCAGTGAAGATGAAGGGATGCTGTTATAAGAATAAGAATCATATGGAGACCTCTCTCTTGGTCCCATCTCCTGAGCTGATATTATAACTTGAAACCGTGTCACTGAGTTCTTCAAAATGAAGACAATACATTAAACTAGCATCACAAAGACTGAAGCTTGATAGGTTAGCTTTAGCAATTAACATGTAACAAAAGGGCTTTTTTATCTAACAATAAATTGCCTTAAAAACAGCACATTTTAACTCACCAAACCGTTGAAGTTACTAGGTGTCTTGAAAACTATGCACTTCTCATCATCCAATACACCATGCTAGAGGAAACATAATTATGACAAATTATAAGTTGAAAGCCTCAATCTGGTATTCCTTAATATAAGTTAAGTAATACTTAACGTCTTCTTAAAATTTTATCCTCTATCCAATGTATATCTCAGTACAAAGCTCCAAGACCATTAGCATGCACAATTCTTTACTGTACAGTATGCAACAAACCAATACAAAGGAAAGCATGTCTTCAGTCCATAAACCACTCAAGCTTATTCCTAGTTCTAATTGGTCACTTAAATATTGTCTGTTCAGTTTTTTTCCAAAGAGAAACTGTATTTACTGGGACTAGTAAGGTGAAAAGGCAACATCACAGCTTGAAGACTATATAATGAAATTATAGAGGCTTATAGAAGAGCGAGCATGGACAACAGTGTTAGATATCAAAAATACAGTAGCCAGTAAGTTAAAGGCTGTTCCCACAGATTGAAGACTGTATGAGTATACAGAGGTTATAGAGGCTCAGTGATGTGTTAGATATAAATATACAGTAGCAAACAAGTTAAACTTCTTGTTTCTGCAAATTTTATCTTCATTTTTGTTTTTCAAAATGTCGCTAAGTTTATTTTGAGGAGCATCACCAAATGCACAATTCAAACAATGTCAATTTGTCAAAATTCACTGCAAAGACTAACTCTTCAACCCAACTCAACAACATTAAGCAGAACACCCCAAAGAAAGTACCTTCCAACTAACAGGGATGTTAGGAGTTCTACATACTCAAGATTAGTGGAAGGCTTAAATAAAGCTGATCAGTGGTTGACATGTTGGATTAACAGTAGACTGAAGAAGATATCACATAAAGTTACAGATTAAGAAACGTGCAATAAATAAAGTTGTTTAACTTTCAAAGATCTTTCTTAGCAGGTCAATGTAACCAAATTCCTGTGGAGTCATAAAGCAACCTTCCTGGCAAATGTGACAACCATCATATGCCATGGTAAGCATCGGGAACCTCTTGTATATAAAACCACTGTCAACCAAACAAATATTGATAAATACACAAAAGAGAAAAGAAAAGGAAAAGAAAAAGATATATATTAACAAATAAAAAAATATAGAGAAGCTTGACAATATCTATATATATATATATATATATATATATATATATATATATATACAAGAAATCCAAGTTTGCAGCAAAAATGGAATGTTTAACACTCCAACACCACAAAGTTTAAAATTTTACATAACAGTGCAGTAGTTCCTCTAAAGCTTCCGTTAGAAGCCTACCACTCTGTTAACCCCCCAGCACCTTTGCAAACTGGAGGGTTAATAGCCAGCACTTTCCATTAGGCTGGTATTCAAACAGTATTTCCAGAAATAGCTTTGCTTGAGCCAGGGTTGGTTCCCATTGATTTCAAGTATAGAATTGATTCAGTGATGTGTTCCTGATTCAGAGATAGATATTTCACAGGTTTTCATCAGATTGGAGAGAGTTACCATTTTTAGCAGTACTCCTACATTTTAGGAGACAGGGTTCCAAGGCATGCATGTCAGGGATGATGATATATTTGAGATCCTTGCGAGATTCTAACCTGATAAACCCCTTTTGGACCACATGAGAAACAATTTTATTTTTATCATGGGTTGCATGTCGGTTTTGATCGCATATTTGGACTCCTCACTGAAAATCAAGTCCGATAAGTATGATCTTGTGGAGATGCGGAGGATTTTCTACTTTTAGCAGTGCCAGATATTTTCAACTTTTTCCTATTTTGGGGGCGAACTGCTATTTTGGGCATGTCTATTTATAGCAAGGTGACATGTGGCAGTCTCGGGTGATGACACGTGGCAGATTATGGTTGCAACATGTGGCAGCTTCTGAGATGGACGAATGTCATGTCCCCCTTTTTGGATTCCCTTATTATGCGGTAAGAGTTACCTCAGGAGGCTTGAGTCAACCAGGTCAGAGGGGTGAAACTAGGTCTTCAGTGAGCCCAAAGGTTTGGAGGACTTTTATGGGGCCCAGCTTAGTTTATTTACCATTATTCATCATCAGGATCAATTCCGCACAGCTTGTTCTTGGTTCCGTTGCATTCCGACGATTCCCATAAAACGGGGTTATTATTGGGCATATTTTAATTAATTACACTAAAGGTACTATTTAGAGCTTATTTCTTGAAGAAATATCTTAATGTATAGCTCGTTGGAACCAGGGTGAAAATATCTACAAGATGAGATGATGAAAAGTGATTTCCAGTACCCGAATATGTTGAAAAGTCAAATAAATCACTTTTTGGAAAAAAAAAGGTCCAATAAATTAATAAAGTGATTTTAGAGAAAATATTAAAGATGAATTAAAAAGTCACTTGAGGAGAAAAAGGTGAAACGGGTATAAAGAAGAGATAAGAGCCCATTTCCTCTCATTATGTATGATGATTATTGTGATTTGACTTGGAGAGCTCGTGGAGTCTTCGGGGGTTTGGAGTAAACCCTAGCTGGATTGGTTTCGGTGGTAAGAGATCCACCCTAGCCAATCAAGCTTGGCTTCGGTGGTGAGAGATCCACCCTAGCCAAGTTAGTGGAAGAATCACCCAAGTTCTTCATTAAATTTCATTGTGAAGACATCCTTTATTTTGCAGAGTTTTTCGGTGGGTTGAGAAAGCCAAATTTCTTCATTGCATCAATATTTTGGAAGAGTTCTTGATACAGAGCTTTAGTTTGCTGAAAGGGGCCGAGTTCATAGTTGTTGGGGTCATTCCCTTTTGTTGGGAGAATTTCCTTTATGCAGGATCGATTTGTTGAAGAAAGGGAGTCAAGTTGCCTTGTAGAGACTGAAATCTACATTGCTGGGTCGTTTTTTCTTATTTCTAGGCAGAGATCTCTGTGGAGGGGGGTTGAATCTTCTAAGGTGGGATGAGTTTACAGTGTGGGGATCATTTTATTTGTTTGGGAGGGTTTATTACTCCTGCTGGGCGCACTACTTAACCTGGAGGTCGAGCTGTTCATCCCAGGCGTGGTTTATCTCTTTGCTGGCTGATATATATATGTGGGAAGGCACCATTCTTTGAAGACTGAGTTCTGGGAAGATTGGGGTGAGTATCTAGCAGTGGACTGCTGTCTCTTCATCTTTGTTATTGCTCCAGCACACATACATTTCCCAGGCCTGTTTATCTCTTACTCATTGTTGTGCATTCATACCTATACAGGTCAGATATCATTTGATTGTTTTGCTGTTGTAATAGAAAAGCAAATTGTGGGTTTTCTCATTGCTGTAACAGCCCAACTCAGAGTTGAATAACAGTCAGATTTGTTGAAATATATTGCTGTCACTCTTACCTATGATATTCTATATATGTGTTGTTGTTTTCTACATATATGTGTGTTGTTGTTTTCTACATATATGTGTGTGCCAAATGTTCCTCGACAGGCTACAAACTGCCTAAAGAAACACATCATCTACAAACTGTTTGATGGAAGATCTAACCTATGAAACACACAACAAGCTCCCAGCAGTCACATATATGCATCAACAGTCCACAGAGACAGCAGCAAGGTTAGTTAGAGTGGGTTCTTGTGCATGCTAACCACGTGTTTGACATACGACTTAAACCATAAATACACTCCAAAAGCTACAGCAGAAGATTAGAGGGTTTTGGAGTATGTTCATAAAGTGTTTGACAAAAACACTACACCAGAAATAAGCTACAGCAAACAATAAACTTAACAGCAATAACCAGGAGTGGTTTAAATTTAGTTTTGAGAGTTCCTACGAAGAGTTTGACGGAAGTTCTCTACCATATAAACACAGAAACACAGTAAAAATACAAAATAATTAGTGGGGTTATTACATGTCACTCATCCCCATCCACTTGTCTCACATCCTCCTCCATGTGGTGCACCCTCCCTCATTGGGATATCGGGCAATTGTTTGGATATCCGTCAATAGCTGCGAGATCCATGGCCTTGTATGCTTCATGAAAGCGCCACAGAGCCATGTTTCCATTACTTAGGGTGATACCTCAATGGAGTCGCCAGATGAGCTAAAGTCTCATCAAAGGAGGTGGAAAGGGAACGTCCCTTGGGTGGAGTCGCCAAGAAAGCTAGGGAAAAGGCTTTGGGATAGCTTGCCAAAGTGTCGTTAGGGTTCCGAAGAGGATTCAAAATCCTCCCCGGCAATGGCGCCAAAATGTTATCACACAAGTTGTAGGTTGGGAAAAGCCCAACCCAACCACCAAATGGAGACAACTTAGAGAGCACCTACCCACAGTCACCTTAGGCAGGTGTTCCCGTCACTTTAGAGGTAAGATAGTCACCTCAAGGGGGGAATCTCGATGACCCTAGGGGGAATTGAGATGGAAAATGATAAATATGAATGGATGTCCATAGAGGTTAATTCTAAATGGTAGGAAAAGCTTGGAAAAGAGTCTTGGGAAGGCTTAAGGGTTGCCAAGTGAGTTGAGTGACCTGCCAAGCAATGTTTTAAAAACCGAAACCGGTACCGGAACCGGTCGAGGGTCTAACCTATATATATATATATATATATATATATATATATATATATATATATGTTGTTGCTGTTTTCTACATACATGTGTGTGCCAAATGTTCCTAGACAGGCTACAAACTGCCTAAAGAAACACATCATCTACAAACTGTTTGATGGAAGATCTAACCTATGAAACACACAACAAGCTACCAGCAGTCACATATATGCATCAACAGTCCACAGAGAAGTACAACAGCAGCAGCAAGGTTAGTTAGAGTGGGTTCTTGTGCATGCTAACCAAGTGTCTGACAGAAGACTTAAACCATAAATACACTCGAAAAGCTACAGCAGCAGATTAGAGGGTTTATAGTGGGTTTTGGAGTATGTTCATAAAGTGTTTAACAAAAACACTACACCTGAAATAAGCTACAGCAAACAATAAACTTAACAGCAATAACCAGGAGGGGTTTACATTGAGTTTTGAGAATGCCTACAAACTGTTTGACGGAAGTTTTCTACCATATAAACACAGAAACACTACGTAAAAATCCAAAATAATTAGTGGGGATACTACAACAAGTGGCAGGATCTTGATGCCTACATGAATTAGCAGTGATGTGGCAAAGCGCATGAGATCACTGGGAGTGTTCTTGAGTCATCAGAGCGTGTGACTTGGTCAAACTATAGATAACTAGGTCGTTTGCATGGATAAGCCAGTGAGGTGCCACTAGAGTGAGTCAACTGGATGCTTGTATCAGTTAACTGAGGTATCCTCCTTAGTTGACTAAAGTCAGGAGTACTTCTTGTCAGTTTGCTTGTAGTTCATCTCCACTCCACTAGTGCGCATGGTCTTCTCTCACTTCATCTCACTTTATCTCAGAGTATCTTCACTTAACTAAAGCATCTTGCCACCTCATCTAAGTCTAGCTTTAGTTCAACTCAAAGCTCATCTAAAAAAGATTAATGTGCATTGACTTTCCCTCTTCAAGTCCTTGTCACTTAACTCCAAGCATCTCTACTCATTCATGCGCATGATTCCCTTTCTTCACTTCGCCCTTACTTCACTTCACCTTTCCTATAACCATCAATGTGCATGGATAATCCCACTCCACAAGGTCTCCACATCATCTAAGGCACATGGCTTTCTCTCTAGTTCATGGCTACTTAACTGAGTTAGACTCCTAATTGAACTAGTGCACATTGACATTCTTCCTCCAACTTTACTTCACTTAAACTATATGCATGGACTTTTCATCTTGTGACAACTCAGCCACTCTCCAGTTAAACTCAGAGCACTTGGACACTTCACTCTACTCTTCTCCGGATTAACATGATTCACTTCACTTGGATCAATGCATACCTCCACTTGATGACAGGTGGATGGCAAGTTCACTCAACTCAAACCATGAATGCGCATCACTTGCATGCATAGTTCAACCTCCTTCTCACTAATCTGCATAAGAGGAGGAAATCATTATAAGCAGAGTTGATCTATTGTCTCAGGGTTGGATCTTCTTCAGCAGCAGCATACTCTCTCACATTCTCTCCTTTCTCTCTTCTAGCTTCTACATTCTTGTGCAAGAAACATCATTGTACCGGTTCTATATCTGTCTCTTTGGTGCTATCATCCTTTTGGTTTATGCAGAATTAAAACTTTGTTATGCTTGAATCCGGCTCTCGGGGTTTGTTGGTATCTTGATGGGTTTTTGTGTAATGTTTTAGAAGTTTTCATCCTTTTATTTGGGTAAAATCTACTACTTATTAGCACTTTCAATATCCTTTCTTTACATTACTTTTAAAGCTAACCTCAAAGGAAATTCCACCATTGATATTTAAAATCACTTCTCAAAACCCTTTGGCAGCTTGGTCGCTGGCCAAAGGAAAATTTTGTATGTTGTTTTCATGTGTTTGTTTTGCAGATCTACAGCGAAGGAAGCTCATGCAAGTCTAGGGACACCCCCCTGAAGTTGACAAGAACCGGCCCAAACGGAGAGGAGTTCTGCAAGTGACACATTGGGCAATTTCTCCTAAAAGTTACACATATTTCCGATTGTTGATCTACAAAGTTGTTCATATTTATTTAAGTGTCGAAATTCGTGCTAACAAATTGCCGCCGTTGTCAGGGATTTGTTGTCAATCCCTGCAAATATCAACGACATTGGTGAGCATTTTCATTTTGTTTATTTTTTAAACTCACCTGGTGACTCCACTATTTACAGGATCGAATTCAAGCTGGATAAATCAAGTAGAAATCTCCAAGATTCAACCATACACAAGGCATTGTTTCGAGGCCTTACCAAACCTAAACATCTATTTACGAACACAAAGATAGATCACCAATTAACAACGTCCATTGGTGACTCCATTGAAGAAAGATCATGATTGATCATGGATGTTGAATGTATAAAATGGGTGCAGGGTATTGTTTGGGATTTTTTTCACATTAAAAGGAGAGAAGATGAAGCTGTTCCTGAGTTCCATGTCAGATTTATCAAAATTTATGATAAGATCCCCCACACATACCAACCAAGAGACATTATGGTGGATTATGCCTTGGCTTTTGATCCACAGTTTCGTTATCTCTTTTGGATTCAAAAACCAACAAATTTAGGGCAAGCTTTCTTGGCTGCCGAAAGAGTTGAGGAACTCCTTACGGCTGCCAAAAGATTGCAGGAACTTCTTGTTGTTGTAGAAGAACATAATGATGGAAACCTTGCATCTTATCATGTTTCCAGAGATGAACAGGATGATGATGACGCATGCTTGGATGATCAGGAACCGGTAGTTGCAAAGCCTGAGCCATGTGCAGAGTTCCATAAATATGAAGATAGAGAGTCGGGTTTTCAAGTGTGTTCGTTGATTTCTTCCATTAATGATGATAAAATACAATAGGAAGAACAACAAACCAGTGATGCACATTTGAAGCAGCAAGACTCTTTACCTTTGCATATCCCAACAGTTGCTCGGGAATAATTTGATCAGATACCATTGCAGGAAGGAGATCAACCTTTGGTTCAACCAAAAGATGATCTTTCGGACAATCTGCCCATGGTTTTGCAGTCAAATTTTGTTTTTCAAGGAGATCTTCTTGATCATTGTTTGGATATCAGGGTTAATCATGATCCAATTGACCTGAGAAAGATGAAGGTATTTCAACAATTAGATTCTAAGAGTTTTGGCTCTTATACTTCCATGTTGATTAATGTTGAAGTAATATGTTCCAAGTTCCAACCAACAACCTTCATCAATCTTTTCAGTAGCAAGCACAATAAGGCATTTTCCAGCTTATGAGATTTGAAGATTGGTTGCACTAGAAGGTTGACTATGTTGATCTTTCTTGTCTAACCGATCACTTGGTTGCATGGTTACATTGGTCATTCAAGTATGTTTATTGATCATGGCAGCTCTGACAAAACTTCCAGAATAAGTGTTTTTGGGTTTCAAATAAAAAATAAAAAGAGAAAAGCATAAGTAAATTTGTGTGTAGTAGTTTATTGTTTATTCTTGTAGTGTCAATTTTCAGATTTAGTTTTGCTGATTTTTTGAGCTTGTGGACAGCAAGTTAAACTTTTGTCTCATAGATTTTTACTTCATCCTTTTTGCTTTTCAGTCCTAGTTTGATAGTTGTTGATTTCTCCCTGTTCACATAAGCATTTGGTCATGTTTCTTTGCATAATAAGTACCTCGTATGAGGCTGGTCTTTTTATTTTCTAATAATCTTGCTGTCCACCTATTAGTCTCAGGTCAAACTTTGAGCGTCATATCATATGTTCACCTGGTCTTTCCTTCAGTTCACATCTAGAGTGAGCCTGGATGAGGGTCATGTTTGTCGCCATTCCCAGAGCAATGAGTCTATAAGGATGGGTAGACTGGAAGAAACAATAGGGGAGTCTTGAGTCATCTTATGGTTTGTCTCTTTGTTGGCATTCTTTGAGTCATCTGTTGTGAGTCAGTCATCCCCCTCATCCAGCACTAGGGATACGATGCCATACCTTCTTATTACTTTTTATTGACTACTTCATGCTGAGGGAAAGGATTTCATCATTGTCTTGTTAGATTTCGAAGTGCACCCAAACCGGTCCACATACACCTCAGGACTGGTCTAGGTTCACAACAATATACACAAAATTACACAATTTGAGCTATGAACATAAACACACTGATATGCCTAAAAACTTAGCACAGCAGAAAATGAACCAGCAATTGAATCATACACTAGTACACAGGAATTTAATGCCCAAAACACTTGTTCTTAAACCCAGAACAAAGGGCTCACGTACCAAGGACAATGGCCCAAACTTACATAAAAGAAAGATACCAAAAAACACTTACAAACAATGCAGAAACCCTCCTGGTTTTCGTGTCCAAGTCTATTGTACGGAGGCTAAGGGTTAGGGTGTTCCTTGCCCCTTCAAACCCTCCACTGCCTATGCAACTTAACACCAGGTCAATAACATCTTCAAACAGGCCCAAACTGTTCATTGATGGTTGTCTCTTCTTTGTTGTTGGGTTGGTTGTAACAGCCCTCAATGGTTGTCCAAAACTGCCCCTAAGAGACTGTTGTTGTGGCCCACCAAGCTTCCCTCAAGTATGTTGTTGGGCTGCTACAGCAGCCCCTCGATGTTGCCCTAAGACTATTGTAACAGTCTTACATACCTGTGGTTGTTAGGGTGGTTGTAGCAGCCCCAAATCTCTGCCCAGCAAAACTCTAGCTGAACTCCGAGCCTCCAAAACATCCTCAACACTTGGTTGTTGTCCTAAACCACTAGGCCAAGCCTCCAAAAACAAAGTAGCTTGTAATGTTCACAAACAGATTTGCTTGGAACATTGAGGTTTTATGTGTTTTTTTGGTTGTGGTATTTTGTCAAATACTTTGCAGATTTGTATCTTCATGAGTTTCGTTGGGTTTATGGTGATGGTTCTTGTTGTGTTTGCAGCAAGTAAAAGATTGCAATATAGAAATGGAATATACTCAACAAGATGAAAGACAAATAACACAAGAAATAGCCACAAATACCTCAGATCTGATGCTATTTAGATATATAGCTGTCCTCAAACAAAATGGAGCAGATTTGGAATACATATAAGAGAATGGAGTGTATGGCTGACAATGCCTCCAAAATACAATAGAGAGATGAAGATATAGGCTTCCAAAAGCCTCCTCGAGCTGAATACCAAAGATCTAGAAGATCCAACTCGTCCCTAGCTGAGATGTGACGTCCCCTCTAACACAATGCGCCCCCCGACTGGCTGTAGCATGCCAAGAAATCGGCCTCCAAGGATATGGCCTCTGAATCACTGAAACCAACTACTAATAAGTAAATGGGGTTAGGAAACCTCTACGGTGAATCTTCAAACTGTTGGGAGTGATCTCCTACTCCAAATCGCTAGATCTACTGAGATCAGCACACCCTCCTGAAGAGAAAACTCACCCAACTCCACAAATAAATAAATGTAAGCTCCAAACACCACAAAGAAACTACAAACCTCTAGATCTGAAGATATATAATCAAGGGAAGTGATCCCTCTAAAGATCTATGCAGATCCAAACCCTCCATCTGTAGATCTCCAAATACAAATGCGCCCTCCTCAAGAGGAATGCACCCCACTGAAAGATAGAATGGATAGGCTGAAGAATCCACTCAAACCCGGATGCAAAAAGGCGCCCTGGTGATAGATAGCACCTCTGAAGTGAGATCTCTCTCAGATCCACTGTTTACAATCCTCCACGAACTTCTCTCTCAAGAACAGTGTGCCCTAGCTCTATAGAAAACTCCAAAATTGTGCCTTGTCTCCTCAACTACTCCTATGAATGAATAGTAATTGATGTAGAAGTGTGAGGGAGGAATCTTTCACCTCCTTGGCCACGCTTGGATCAAGAAAGGTGGGATCTTTCACCATCGAGTTGAGCTCTAGGGTTTGTTCAGTCAAAACCCTCAAAACCCCCAAGTATCATGGGCTTTCTAGCAAGAAGCCAAACATCAAAATGATAATCCACATAATGAGAGAATAGAGGCCCCTATCTCTCTTTTATCCCCCCTGTTCACCTTTTCTCTCCAAGTGACTTTTACTTTATTTTTATTATTCCTTAATTAAATCACTTTATTAATTAATTAGCCTTTTTGCCTCTAAAAAGAGGTTTACTCGTCCCTATGGCTTCTCTAGAGTCCGGACACTGAAAGTCACTTCTCATAATCTAATCATGTAGTGCTCTTCCTCCCGATTCCGATGAGCTATTACACTAAGAGGTTTCTCCAAGCATTATGCCCAGAATGACCTTCTTAGTGAAATTAATTAAAATATGACCCATAATAACTCAAAATTACAGAAATCGTCAGAATGCAACGAAACCAAAGCCAAGTTGTGCGGAATGTATCCTGATGACAAAATATGATGAATGATGCAAGTCCCAATAAAACCCCTCAATAACTCCTGAACTCACTGTCACCCCCATCTGGCGACTCTGGTAGGCATAACACTTTGTAACATAATAATGTCCAAAAATGGGGACATTACAGTCCTCCTTGTTAGAATAGTGTTTGTCCTCAAATAATAACTGAATCAATCTGTATATGATACCAGGATCCCATATTCACCTATGTAACCTGTAGTAAGCTCTCCTTAAGACATGGACCCTCCAAGTGCTCACCATGCATGATACCCAAATGCTCTTTATGAGTAGAATGATCATGTGCACTCAATCCTCGGTCAACTCCCCATGCAACCACTCTACTCGGATCTCGACCCCATCAAACTCTGGACTAACATGCACTCAAATCCCTGGATCCCATATCAAGATGCAAACTGCAGTGCCCTGTGAAGTATAGTCCTGTAACATACCAACACCATGAATCTCCTGGAGACCACCAACCAACGGAACAAGTAGATCCCATATCCATCCATCAAGGAGTCTCTAACATAAACCCATCTCCCAACTATCGTCTCTAGCAGAAGCCAAACCCCCTACTAACCAAGAAGATGATCTGTTGTTATATCTGATCCTCAACCAAGGAGATCCATCCTACCACAAAGCATACTCATCTTGACTTGCTCTCAAATTCCCCCAGCAATGGAATGAATCAATCATGCAAGTCTCTGAAACCCTCATGCGCTCTAGAATAGCACCAAATCTTCCATCACATAGCTCTGAAGGTCTCATACCAAGTATCTCAGTGCCCACAAAATTGTAAACCTCTGGCCGAAGTATGTTGATAGTCATGTTGTCCTACCCATAATCACTAAACTTGGCCTCCCTGCCAATCCATATTGTTGTCTCAATCTCAGTCCACCTCAATCTCCTTCTCCCTCAATGCCTTGTGATACATCTCGCCAACCTCCAAGAGGTAATCCCTATCCATCAATAATTGTTGGTAGTTGGCCCTCATCACAGTCATTCTCTCCCTGAGTGTATGGAAGTCATGAATGGCAAGTCCCCCATCTGAACTATCATGTGCCAACGAGGCCCTCCAACAATATCCTCCCACCAATGCGTGTGTATCAACAATGCATCTAGTGGTTTCCATGATCATGTCCTCACTGACTCTTAATTGTCCTGTCAAGTGTCGTGACTCTTGATCACAATCCTACTGAGGTGCTAGCTCATGCCTCTAACTGCTAGTGTCAACAATGGAATCCTCAACTATTATACCCATTTTCTACATAACTAAGGAGCTTATGTCTTGACACCCTCAGGTTGCAGATATGGAGTGTCGTGAGACTACATGACCAGCAGTACCCTTTTGCACAGTTGGAAACCCCACTCACCACCACAGATGGTCACAAATTTACAAATGGCATCCACCACATCAGTTGGCTTCCAGAAGGCAGTGGGCCTTGCTCCATGAGGTACAAGTCAGTATTATGGTGAGCATCATTTCAATATTTAAGCGAGTTGAGTATGTTGTATCTTAGATTGCTCTAGATTTCATGATATATGCTTGGACTTTATGCCTTTTGCCCTGCTTCACCTTGGTGGTTGACATTCTGCCCTAGTAAGTGGTCTTCCTTGGGTATGGGTTTGCTACAAGGAACTCCCTTAATGAGCCATCGTACCGTTCTCGACCATACTTACCACTTTACATCTTTATTCCCCTCCATTTCCTTATCTCTTGGGATTTTACGGTGTATTGACCCAAGAAGGGGTTGTCCCTCATTCTATGGGAAGAAGGGGTTGAAGGCCCAAAGGGATTGATGTTGGGTAAAAGATAAAATCCTTGTATGAACCTTCCAAATGCTTCGCCCAGGGATCACCTAAGAAAGCAGTGAAAAGCTTATCTTTGAGTAAAGGGGACCCACAATATAATAAAGAATGCTTAAAAGGTTAGTTGAAGGATAGGAGGTCTCATCACGAGCCGACTTATCACGTCCAGGAATATCTAGTGGTGTGACATTGCCATCATCTTGTCACCAAACCAGGGTAATGGCTCTCAGTTGCATAGTTGAGAGAAAGGGGGCCTCATCACGAGCCAGCCTTCTCCTTAAAATTATGAAAG